>CAIGRL010275621.1:0-13567 GCA_903798325.1 Fraxinus xanthoxyloides
GTTTCAATCAATTCACTTTTGAATTTTATATTCTCAATTGAGTTATTTATACCATAATTTGATAAACAGAATACTTAATTTTATTTATTTTAAAACTTTAAGGGCCTAAGTGTTAATAATTCCATACTTTAGGGGTTACAAATAATTAATTGAAAACTTTTAGGGGTTAACTGTTAATAATTGAAAAGTTTAGGAGTCAAAAATCAATTATGCGGAACTTTCGGGACCAAACTAAACCAATTACGAACATTGAAGGGCTTAATAATTAAATTCAGAACTTAAATGGCCATAATTAATTAATTTCAGAATTTCAGGGTTTGAATTATTAAAACCCGTAATCGTAAGGCCCAATTAGGATTAACTTTATACTTTTGGGACCGATTTATAAAATTTAACTCTAATTTTAAATTGCAAGAAGGGGCTTTATAATCTTTAATTTGCAATACATAGCCCCGCCTCCTCAATCCCAAAAAACTAAAAACCTTAATGAGATGCCCCTTCATCTCCTCTCTAGCTGACGGCAGCACCGCCAGAAAATCTCATTGTCGGGGGTAGGCGACACCCCCCTCTCGCCAGCACCGTCGTTGCTGTTCTTTTATATAATTTTTTTAAAACTTGAAACATTTTTATTTCAATAGATCTGTAAATCCATAATTTCAAAAAAAAAAATCCAAATTTACGAAGAAAAACTCTAAATATTCTGAAATCCATATTTTAACATGCTAATTTCATATAATAACATTCCAAATTCTAGAAGCATAACATAGTATGCTAGAATTTCAAAATATAGCATGAAGATCAAATAACCCATAAAAATTCAGAATTTAAAACTTCTATTTCTCATTAATTTCAACTATGGGGTGGCTATGATAGCACTTGATAGAAAATGAAAGAAAGGGATTATAGATCCATATATGCTTTAATCAATTCATTTTCTCATATAATAAACCCCAAATTCATCTCCATGTTGAAATCTGAGAAAATAACAAAACATTAAACATACATATATCCATAGTAATCTAATTCTTTTCCTGGATGAGTTAGGATCTTCCAATTGATTGGTGGTATTCACTTTAATTTTGCTCTCTATTAATGAGAATGTAGAGAATCTCAAGAACACACCAACAATTGGGGACCATGACCCCCTATAAACAATATGATAATGAATGGTCATTATCTTTCATTTGTTTCAAATCGGCACTTCATCAATCTAAAACAAATTTAAAGTCTCTACACTTTAATTTCATGAAACATAATACCAATTAGTCAAAATTCATATCATATAATAAACCCTAGATTCATTTCTATGTTGAAATCCGAGAAAATAACAAAACATAAAACATATTTATATCCATAATAATCTGATTCTTTTCCTGAATGGGTTAGGATCCTTCAATTGATAGGTGATCTTCACTTTAATTTTGCTCTCTATTGATGGGAATGTAGAGAATCTCAAGAACACACAAACAATTGGAGACCATGACCCCATATAAACAATAAGATAATAAATGGTCATTATCTTTCATTTGTTTCAAATCGGTCTTTCATCAATCTAAAACAAACTTCCGATCTTTACATTTTAATTCCTTAAAACCTAATACCCATTAGTCAAAATTCATCTTTATTGAATCACTTTAATTGACTAATATTCTTTAAATAATAACACCACACATTTTAATGTATTACGTGTGGCCTCAAATATGTTATAATTTTCCAACAGAATCTTGAATTATAATCTTAACACTTGTCAAAAGAGATGTTAGACCTCTAACAGCAGTTTTATGAATTTAATTATTTTTTATTATGAGGAGTAATAAATTAGTCATATCAACGAGCCGAGCTGGAGCCCAAAAAAAAAGCTTGGGCTCGGCTCAAGCTTTTTTGGGCCGGACTTCTTTTTTTGCCCTAGCCGAGCCAAAAAAATGGGGTTCCGCCCGAGTTTTTGATTTGAGCCTTAACGGACCGAGCCCGAGTTAGGCCCGATTAGGGCTTTTCCGGACCGAGTTTGAGCCACCGAGCTTTTTTGCCATCGCTATAATAAACACACCTCACTTCTTCAATTTAAAAGAACAATTTTGATATAACGCCCCTATTTAATAGCCATCATTTGTGTAAAATATTGTTTTGAATAGTGACTTTTAGAAGAATGTTTGGTTTAGAAGTAGAAACATATTTTGAATTTACATTACGTGAAAAATATTTTATTCTATAAATGTAATTGAAAATGATTATATAAAAAAAGAGTTTTCAAATAATAGTTGCTAGACAGGAGCAAGATTTAGCTTCATAGAATTAGATATACACAAGGATTAGACTGTTTTTCAAATAACGCAATACACGCAAGGCAGCTTCCATGTGTGGTCTACGTGGTGCATGCATGAATCTGCTTAAGACATGGACCGAATAGGTGATATCAGGCCGGGTAATAGTCGTATAAATTAGGTGTCCAACACGTCGCCTATACTGAGACGGATCTTTAAGCAATTCACTTGAATCCAAGAGTTTTATGTTTTGTTCCATGGGAAAGTTCACAGGTTTAGCACCCAAAACCCACCATCTTTTAAAATTTCCAAAGTATATTTTCGTTGCGAGATGGAAATACCTTTCTTTGACCGAGAAACTTCGATGCCCAGAAAATACTTCAAATCACCCAAATCTTTAATTCGAAAATGACTATGTAGAAATTGCTTGAGAGCTACTATGGCATTGAAATCATTACCCGTAATAAGAATGTCATCAACATATATCAACAAAGCTGTAAAAGATTTGCCTTTCCGACATGTGAATAACGAGTAATCGGCTTTGGATTGAACAAAGCCAGCAGCTTGGATAGCTGTAGAGAACTTGGCAAACCATTGTCGGGAAGCTTGTTGTAAGCCATGTAACGACTTATGAAGGCGACACACTAGATTCTCCCCCTGTCGTCAAAGACCAGGAGGTGGAGACACATAAATTTCTTTATGGAGATCACCATGAAGAAAAGCATTGTTGACAGCAAGTTGGGGAAGAGACCAATTCGGGCAGCTGCTAAAGCAAATAAACAACGAACAGTAATCATTTTAGTAGTGGGAGAAAAAGTGTCATGGTAATCTATACCTTCCAGCTATGTGTAACCTTCTGCAACCAAACGAGCTTTGAAACGCTCAATAGTACAATCCGAGTGTCGTTTGATTTTATAAACCCAACGACAACCAATAGGCTTCTTACCAGGAGGAAGAGAAGTGAGGGACCTTCTAAAGCAGCCAATTCAGATTGCATTGCTTCTTGCCAATGGGAATGAGAAGCTGCTTCGGCATAAGATGTAGGCTCAATATCTTGACTGACAGCAGCTATAAAAGAGCGACGTGGTGGTGAGTGATGATAAGAGACAAAATTGCAAAGGGGATATCGTGTACCTTTTTGTGGACCTGATGACAAAGGCGGTAAATAGTTGGGAGATGTTACTTGGTTGCAAACATAATCACGTAAAGCCATGGGAGGGTGATGAGGTCTTTGGGAACGGCGTAAAATGGGTCCGGGAGGAGGATTAGCAGGTGATGGCTGAGTAGAAACTGGATTCGGTGGTGAGGGTTGTTGAACTGGTGGGGAAGGATCGGATATAGAAAGAGGAATCACAGGGTCTGAATTTGAGGAAGGGGATGAAATGGATTCATAAGGGAAAATAGTTTCATGGAAAACAACATCATGGCCAGTGAACATTTGGTGGGTGGCAAGATCATAGAGCTTGTAAGCTTTCTGACCAATTGGATAGCCAAGAAAAATTCATCGTTTAGCTCGAGGAGCAAATTTATGGGGGACATCCACATCAGAAACATAGGCAAGACACCCAAAAACTCAAATATGAGAATAAGAAGGAAGATTTCCATAAGGAGGAGTTTGGCGAGAAAGGAGTGGTGTGGGCAAATGATTAATTATATGAACAGCAGTAGAAACACATTCTGCCCAAAAATGTAAAGGAAGATGGGCTTGAAAACGAAAAACTTTAGTGGACTCAAGAATATGGCGGTGTTTGCGCTATACAACCCCATTTTGTTGAGGGGTATAGACACAAGAATGTTGGTAAGTGGTCTCTTTTTGTTTAAAAAATTCCCGCATAGAGAAGAATTCTCCACCATTATCAACTCGAATGTTGGCTATAGATACATGGAATTGTGTTTGGACAAATGAAAAAAAATTGACAAGTAAATGTTGTGTTTCACTTTTGTGATGCATAAAAAATACCCATGTGAATCTAGAATAATCATCCACAATAGTCAAAAAATATTTCGCACCAGAAAGAGAGGCAATTTTATAGGGACCCCAAATGTCTCAATGAATTAATTCAAAAGGTCTAACAGACGAAATTGAACTAACAGAAAACGGAAGTCGACTTTGTTTTGCAAGTGCACAAACATCACAAGCATTATTAGATTGGAAAGGGAAATTTAACAAATGTTTTGCCATAAAATCTAATCTAGAGGAAGACAAATGCCCCAAACGGAGATGCCACAAAGCTGTGGAGGAGGTGACCTGAGAACTGGGTGAACGACAAGTAGTGGCTGCTGCGGATGGAGTTTGAGGTTTCAGCTTCTCTGATGCTAACGCAACCAAGTAATAAAGTCCGTCTCGTTGTTCACCTAAACCAATCGTCGTCCTCGTCGTCAAGTCCTGCAAAATACACCAATGAGGGAAAAAGGTTACTGAACAATTGAGATCTCTGTTACCTCGACTCACAGACATTAAACCAACCTTAAAAGATGGCACACCAAGAACATTTTTTAAAGTAACAGTAGAATTCAAAGGTAAATTCCCAATGGATGTAATCGGAGCCTGTTCTCCACTTGGCATAGCAACTGGTGGCAAAAAGGTGTTCTTACTGCTGTTGACAAGCAAAGTTGGAGATGAAGTAATGTGGTATGTTGCACCATTGTCGATAATTAATCGATGGAGGCGCAACAATGTTTGTAACAAACCTGAGGCAGCAGCATTAGCTTTAGGATTGGTGGATTGTGTGATAGATAAGATTTGCTGGATTTGCAAATCAGAGAGCCCATTTGTCACCGACGGCATTTCCTGCATTATTGAACTTTCCTTGACATTGTTGGCTGAAGATTGATGGCTATTGTTGCGCTTGAAATGAGTGCTTCCTTGATTAGACCTGTTTGATGCATGTTTAGGGTGTTCTAGTGGGTACCCATTCAACTTCCAGCATGTTTCTCGTACATGATGGTCACAGTTACAATAAGAGCAATGCAAAGGTTTTCGATTAGACGGGTTGGAACGAGAAGAAGAACCTTGTCCACGTCGAACAGCCAGAGCCACCGGTTCAACCCTTCGAACAACCATGGCTGAGTTCTCCGTCGTCTCACGTGCAGCCCCTAGACTTCGCTGCTTCTCCTCTTGTACAATGGAAGAGTAAGCCCTGGCAACATCAGGTAGCGGATCCATCAACAGAATCTGCCCTCGGATTGCACTGTAGGACTTATTGAGTCCCATGAGAAATTGCATCAATCTGCGTCTCTTATGATCTGCCCCCANGGGTTGGAACGAGAAGAAGAACCTTGTCCACGTCGAACAGCCAGAGCCACCGGTTCAACCCTTCGAACAACCATGGCTGAGTTCTCCGTCGTCTCACGTGCAGCCCCTAGACTTCGCTGCTTCTCCTCTTGTACAATGGAAGAGTAAGCCCTGGCAACATCAGGTAGCGGATCCATCAACAGAATCTGCCCTCGGATTGCACTGTAGGACTTATTGAGTCCCATGAGAAATTGCATCAATCTGCGTCTCTTATGATCTGCCCCCACAAGAGCAAACAGCGTCATTATAGGATCCTAGTTCATCCCATAATTTTTTTAGCCTTGTGTAATAAGCTGCAACAGTCATCTGGTTTGGCTGTGGCAGACGGCATTGCGGCGATCCCATCTATGAAACCTAACTTGGATTTGGCGTTCAAAGAAATCGTCATGGCCCTACACCACGTCGAATAATTATCCCCATTGAAGGGCTTGGAAACAAGCACCATTCCTGGATGATCAGAATGGTGAAGAAAATATGGATTGGCAGCATCAAGCTTGCCTCCATTCAAAGGTTGCTGTTCCGTCATGATAATGAGAAACAATGAAAAAAAGAAAGGCAAAAAGAAAGAGGGCAGAGAGCTAGGGTGTCGTCCCCACTTTGATACTATGTAAAGAAGGAAAATAATATTTGCCTTTGAATGAATTTTATTGAATCAGGAGAGGTAGCTTTATACAAGAGATTTCCTACAATCATGCTAATCTATTCCAGGTAGTCTAAGTATAAAAGGCAACTGAATAAATATACAACTAATACAATATATTTATCAGTGAATGGTCAGATATCATTGACCTTTCCTTCTCAACATAACTTGATGTAATTCAAAGATTTGAGATCCATTTGCTAATAGAGCAATAGGTTATGGGACCAATGTTGCAATTTTCTTTTAATATCATTTCATTTCTTGCCCTGCGTGCCTTTTGTTTACGTTCCACTCCTCTAGACTTTAAAACGTCAGTTATTTTATTTTGTTTTTAAGAGAGAAGAAACGAAAATTCGTAAAGAAAATAAAAACCGAAGAGAAAATGGCGAGCAGTGGCGCCGGCGGCGGAAAGGTCTCTTTCAAGGTCACTCTCACCTCCGATCCCAAACTTCCGTTTAAAGTGTTAGTTGATCCTAAATTACCCTTTTATTTCTTTTTCACATTTTTATGTCAAATTAATTTCCGTTTCTTAAAGAAAAATTTTTAATTTTTTTTTGAGTTAAATTCATGAACAGATTTAGCGTTCCGGAGGCTGCACCATTCACTGCAGTTCTGAAATTTTCCGCTGAGGAATTCAAAGTTCCTCCTCAAACTAGTGCTATCATCACAAACGGTATTTTTTCCTCGTGTAATTTTTTAAAATTTTTTTAATAGATTGATTGAGCTTCTAGAATGAATTCTTTTTTCCTGGAATTTTCTATTTGGAATTCTAAACTGAGTCTCTTTTGGGGATCAACATTTTCTATTTTGTTATGGGGGGTGGGGAGGATTATAATGATCTAATGTATATTAATTTCGTGAAGATTTTTGTTTTAGGCCGTTTAATGATTGTTCACACATCCCTTTTTTTTTATTTGCAGATGGTGTGGGAATTAATCCTCAACAAAGTGCAGGTACATCATAAATTACATTTATTTATTAAAATTCAGCTTTGTTATTGGGATATTTTGTATCCTTCAGATAGATCTGCAGAATGGGATTGGCTACAGATTTGATAGTTATATTTAGCTCATTATGAGATATTCCCGTTGGCATTAATTTGTTTGTTTAATCTATAGGCTTTTATAGATATTTGAATGAAATTGGTCACTATAATAAACAAGCGTTTAGCTTTTCTAACTCTCCAGCATTGTTAATCCATCTTACCAAAATGCCATATATTTATACTATATTGTTTTAGTACTTTTTCTTTGTTTGTTTGTTTTTGACTTGGCTGTGACCAATTTGCTTGTACAGAGTGCGGTGATGCTTAACTTTGTTTCTTTGGATTTTAATTGCGGTTTCTTATGAACTTTATTTCTTTTTTCTTCTTTCTATTTATATTTTTTCTGAAGGAATTATGAAAGGTAAAAATGCAATATGTTTTGTTTTGAAACAGTAATGGGAGGGAGAAATAGGGATGGGATAACAAATGATCGTTGGAAGGTTTCTTACATGTTTAGCATGGATGTTCTCCGGCACCATTAGATTTTCTTTACACTCTTATATCCCTCTTCTCCGTGATGGAAAGTTAACCCCCCCCAAAAAAAAAAGAAGAATTAGCAATTATTCATTTGTCCCATGATTTGATATTTTGAAAAATCCAAATTTATTTTATGGGGTTGGGCAACTACATTTGAAATGTATGTTTTCCATTTACCACTTTCTTAAAAATACAATTTCAAACTTATTCACTTGAACTCTAATTCTTAGGCCTCAAGCCTGAGCTTTCCTCTCTCTTAACCTTTTTTTGTCCTCTTACCTTTTTTTCTTTCTTTTTGTATTTTCTCCTACAGTTCTGTCAAGTACTTTGCTGCTGAACTCCATAACGGGCATCTCCCCATTGTGTCTATATCTCTCCCTTGTCCGCTGTCTCGTTTTCTGTTCATGGAAACTATATGAAGGGGTCATTTTGCGGGGTTTCTGCATTTTGTAGAAAAGAAAAGCTTCCTGAGAAGCAACCTTGGCCAACTTCCTCTAAAAGTTCTTTTATTAAGTCAAAGCACTTCTTGAAAATATGCAAATAGGCTCAAAAGTGGCTTCATAGTCCTAGAAATGAAGTAACTTTTGAATTTTTAAAAGCCCTGGCGGAAGAGGCATATAGACTCTGACTGTTGTTTGATTTCACACCCATTGATTCCTCTGTCATCAGCCACCAAAAACGAACCCTTCAATCCTTGCCAATATTATTATTTTGAAGTATGAAAAAGCCGGAAAATATTTTTTGATGCACAATCTAACGTCATTACAGCTTCTGGGTTGGCAGGGTAGAGATTTAAGCGTCCTGTTTATAAGAGCTGGGGCAGAAGTATAACTCTGTTTTAGGGTGGGGTAACATCTGAAGTTGGGTAGGACATGGGCTTCTGGAGTGGGCTAAATTTTTTATGATCAATCTTTATGAAGTAAATGAACAAACAAATTTTTTGGGCCAAACTTTAGGATGTTCTATAAGAGTGATGTGATCTTAGTATAATACGTTAGAAGATGGAGAAATTGACCAATATTAATATGGGGTGTTACGTTTCCTGAAGAATACGATTCTATTGGATTTTCTAATGCTAGACCGATATCTATACATAATTCTAAATTCTATATTGTTGAAAATGTTAGAAACATAATTTAGAAATGTGTAGTTGTTGGGACTTCATTTGGCAATTTGATTGTTAAAATTCTAACTCCTTAACCAATGTAAACAAATGGATCTTTCAGGTAATGTATTTCTCAAGCATGGCTCAGAATTGCGCTTGATTCCTCGTGATAGGGTTGGTGCTTATTGGAGGTCATCTTATGCTCAGATAGAAGATAGTTTACCTTATCTTAAGGTCAAATTTACGTCTATCTAGATCATTATCCGTGTTCCATTTTTACATAATTCTCAAGTGATACTTCCTCAACTAGTTGTGGGGTGGTTGAACATCCAGATTGTTGTACTCCTAAACTGAAATGAATGATGGTTGGACTTTGATTTAATAGAGAAAAATAAGAGCATTTGAAAAGTTATAGAGATGATTTATTGTTGTACGCTTTATGGAAGTTTCTCTCTATTTTGTTGTGGTGGGTTGGGCTTCACAAAAATCGTACAAAATGTGAATTACATACCTAGTGCCATTGACTCGGATTTTTATTTATTTATTATTTTTTTATGGAAAGCTCTACTTCATCATAGGTTTTGGTTTAGAGGGTGTTCAGAATAATATTCCATGAACCCTAGAATTAGTTGCTAGTTATAGTTGGAAAAGCTTACAGTGTTTTTGGTGATTTCTAATTTCCTCAGTTGGGTTCTTGGGTTTCCCTATACTGAAAGACTTGTATAGAAGCTTGGTGGCGGTGGTTGCTAAAATAAGTCACTGGAATGGTTGCTTATGCCATTTGATTATTAACACGTTTAGTTGTGAATTTAATTTGGGAACTCTAATTGATATAGACCATTGATAAGCTTTCCTTGTAGCATGACTTTCCTCGTGTGTTGATTCTTTACAAAACAACAATCAGGGTGAAATTCTATAAAAGACGTCATTATATATGTCAACTGTGGTACACTAATTAGATTGTTCTTTACAAAACAACAATCAGGGCTAAGTTCGTTTGGTTTTACTTAAGATCAACTTTTCGTCGAATATTTTTGTTAGCAATCAACATTATGGTTAACTAGTGTGTTTTAACTTTTAATCCCATGTTTTTCTGTTTTCTTGAGAACTTCAGTTGCAATTTTGGATTTATTTTCTTGGGTATTATTAGATTCGACGCATGGGTGAATGGATTAATGGTAGACTAGTGAGTATTCTTTCATATTTCTTTATCTATGTTATTTTCGTTACATTCTTTTTATCTAATGTGTTCTAATACCGCACTTTTCTGTTTTATTAAGAAAACTTCAGCTGGAATTGTTGGTTTTATTTTCTTGGGTATTGTTAAATTTCGGCTTATGTGTGAATCTAACGTCCTGCTTGTTCACGTGCCTTTATATGTAGATTATTCTTCCAATTCAGGACCAAACGTTCTATTTAACTTCAGAACATATAGTGAAATTCAAGGAAGACATTATTTATTAATAATATTTAAGAGGAAATAATGATATTATTTAAAGAGAAGTGCTACAAGTACATAATGTTACACATAATGGTGTCCATAATTATATGTGGCACTGGATCCAATCGTTAATTCAAATTTCACATCAATAATAGAATTTTGTCCACATCACATTATGGACATCATTATGTACTCAAATTATGTACACATAGAATTTTCCTTATTTAAAATGGAGATTGATGAGTATTTGAGAGATGGATGCAATAGTACTTTTTGTCTTGCTGAAGATTTTTCATTTTTTTTTGGGTGGAATGTATTGAATAGTAGTACTTTTCCAAAATTGTGTGCAGCGTCATTTTAAACGTCGTTCATGTTGAAGTTGAGACGTGTATGTTGAGAAGGATTTGTGTGAAAAATGCATCAAATTTGAAAACACCCGTTTTCAGAGACAATTATAGTTTCTATCTCGAGAGACAATAAATGTCTTCAATTTTCAAATGAAATTGAACTTATATTGTAATGAAGTAGCATCGTTTTGGAGGGCAAATAACCTAATTACAACACAGGCTACTTGAAAGGAAATATGACATTGTTTGTGAAGTTGAAGGTTTGAAGAGAGAATGGTGTCTCAATGTACTGATAGATAATGTTGTTTGTTAAAGTTTTCAATTACACTAAATCAATGGATCTCTATTATAATATGTTATTTTTACCAAGTAATGTTGTTACAAGAAGTCAAAGATACAAAATGTGCTTGCAACTATCATAACGATACCATTATTACGTACTATGATAGCGACACTCGTGACATTATGTCTCGAAACTACTTTTGCATGAAGTATTTGAGCAGCTCAAACATTTGAAAATATTATTTATTCTTTGTAACGTAATTTCAAGATGTGAGAAGTTTTGGATGTGCATGTGATGATATTAATGACTCTCCATTGTCGTTTTAGTTCCTCGAAAATGACACTCATGTCATTATGACATTAAAACCCTGTAATATCAATGAACACGTAAATATGCTGGAAAAAGCCTGAACGAGTTAGAGAATAGGTGCACATCTGAATGAGTTAGAGAATAGGTGCGCACTCCTACATCGATAAAATACAAGAAAACGACCTTGAGTCATTTGATAATAGAGGATTTATGCTTTATTTTTTTAAAATAAAAATCACATAATTGATAACAACGTTAAGAGGGTGTTTGTTAGAGATTAAAATCGGATTAAAATTGAAAATATAGCCGTTATTGTTGACTTTTATTAGATGTGTGGGACCTTATAACGGCCATATTTTCAATTTTAATTCGATTTTAAGCGTTACCAAACATGCTCTAAATTTTCTATCATACTAAGTAGAACAGCGCTACATATATGGAAATAAAATTCACAGATGTTTTATAGAGTACTCAAATGTATGGGGTCCATGCATAATTTTTTTTTAATACATGGTTGGACCTGATAGAGAAAATTTCGAGCACTTTGCTAGTTAAAATTCACTATAAACGAATTCAAACTTATAGTCCGTCATACTCGACCACCATTAATACTTTCTGACCTCCTGATTGCAAATTCGACAGTCCTTCTGGATTGTGTCCTCTTGTACTAACCCCAGGCTGCAATTTTCAAAACTCTATTGGATTGCGTGCTCATACACCAATTCTTGACTTTGTGAATTCGTCTATCTTCTTAGATCACCGTAGAACTCAGCGTTCTCTAACAACGACTGAAACTCTAATCACCTTCTCTTTATCTTCAAAACTTTGACAAATGTTTAAGAAGTAAACAGTTTGGCACTTAGATTAAGTGTGTTTGATGTTTTCACTGCCAAGAACAAATGAAACAATGAAGGTTGAAAGTTATGGATGAATTCGAAGAAGTAGATATGAAGTAGTATGTGTTCTCTCAATGTTCAACTTTGGAAAAAATCTTTCAAATGCGTGTTGATATTTATATTGTAGGTTTAGAGTTGAATGAGCCGAATAAAAAGTCTTAAAAACGTGAATTAAAATTTTTTGGACAACATTGTCGCTCGAGCGAGGACATGACGACAGACGAGCAATGATGTTTCTGCCGTTAGAGCTAAGTCAGGGCGACAGTCTAGCGAAATTGCATCGTCTTTTTTCCTTCGTCCCATCTTCGAACCCTACACCTAATACAACTCAACTTATAATATTTTGCAACTAACTGATTGACTTTTACATCATATTAAATCTAGTCCTTTTTTTGTTACAGACTTGCCAATTATATTGAAAACCTGACAAATTCTCCCTTTGACATTCTGTGACAAAATTACAAATCTAAAGGTAGTAAAAATAGAGACAAAAAAACTAATACTTCTAACACCAACTGTTTTGGCTGAATTATGCTTTTCCTTTATCAACCTGTTTTCTGAAACAGACAACTCAAATACCCAGTATAAAAGCACGTGAAACAGTAATATGGATAAACACAATTCTAATAATTAATCATAAGTTGTACCAGCTAAACTAAGATGTAATATCAATGTAAATCAACATACGAAAAAAATTGATATCATTAAATATTAAAACTTAATTTAGCTAAAACAAAAATATCATTTATCTCCGAAGTAAAAATGTTAATGCAATCATCCATATCATAAGTATTAAGTATAAGAAAATGATCCTTATCATCATATGCTCATATGCCTTAATTGCGCCCCCCTTTTTGTCACAAATGACAGCATAACCAATAATTAAAAACTTACAACATTAGCAAGAATGCAGTTGTTAACATGCAGAAGTATAATCAATGTACATAAAACTTTCCTACATACTTAGTTCAATTTAATATGAAGTAAATTGTATAAGTGACCCATATTTATAAAGTGTCACTAATCCTTTGTAAGTAAGACTCCAAACTTTAATTTTGTGAGAGATGAAATGCTAACTTCACTCCATGTTAACATGGAGTAAATTGTATAAGTAAGACTCCGAACTTTAATTTTGTGAGAGATGAAATGCTAACTTCACTCCATGTTAACATGGAGTAAATTGTATAAGTAACGCATATTTGTAAAATGTCACTAATCTTTTGTAAGTAGGACTCCAAACTTTAATTTTGTGAGAAATGACATGCTAATTTCACTCCATGTTAACTTAGTTAATATGAAGCAAATTGTATAAGTGACACATATTTGTAAAGTGATACTAATTCTTTGTAAGTAGGACTCCAAATTTTAATTTTGTGAGAAATGACATACTAATTTCCCTGCCAATAAATATATTTCTCTACTTATGAAAATCAAACCATTTAAAGCACATTAGAACCTATAAAGAAAA
>CAIGRL010275629.1:0-23895 GCA_903798325.1 Fraxinus xanthoxyloides
ATTAATATCCTTAAAACTGATTAGAACCACAAATTCTCGTATTAATTACGTCTAAATTGATTTTATGACTTTTTTGAGATTTTATCACCCTTAGTTTTTATTTATTATTTATTTTTATCACTTTTTGAGATTTTGTCACTTTTTTTAAAAATATTTGTCAATTATTTGAATTTCTTAATGGGGTTTCCCCCCTTTTTTATAGGATTAAGAGTTGATTATATCACATGAATATTGGTTTAAAGAGGTAATTTTCGTTCATTAGGCAATAATAAATAATTTATCGTCTTAAAGTACCGTATCTTAATGTAATACATGCAATATTGTATCTTACTAATAGTTCATCGTTCAGGACTAGATGATTATGATTATGTGAGGTATTATTTGATCCACATAAAATTCATCAACCAATTTTTTTTTTGTCATATGTGGCTATCTAAACGATTTATGTAACAAACATATTCACAAAGGCATTCTCTACTTCAGCATTTGAGTAGTTGATAAATATGATATACAAACTTATTATGTTGGGAATAAATATGAGTTGCACTCTTTTTTCTTTGACCGATATTTTATTGCATTAGATTTTTTAATAAGATTTTCAATTAGATAATTTTTGAAGCATAATCAAAAGAATAACATAATATTTTTTAGGTTTTTCAAATACGATTTCCTAGTAACATGATGGTGTATTGTTCTTCAACTTGGGAGTTGGCAACTGAGACATGAGACTACAGTGATAGTCTTGTAGATACAGTGGAGCACATTTTGGTCTAGTGGATTTCCTTGTAGGAATGGTGTGAGGTGGTGAAGGATCTGAGAATAAGGGTGGCCTAGATTCCATAGATGAAGAGGGAGATATATCAGAAGATTGTTGGATTGGATCTTGAGGACTTTGATGTTCTGATGTTTCTGAATTGTTTGAAATTGGATGTGAAGGAAACTCATCAGCATTTGAATTAGAAATCATGGGGAATAAAGTATAGGAAGGTGGACTAATAGAGTTAGACTTATATAGGGAAGCAAGAAAAAAGGATTATGAAAAGGGAAAATATTTTCACAGAATAATACATCTCTAGAGAAAAAACAGCTTTGGTCTTGAGACTAAAAAGTTTATATGCCTTCATTCCAAAAGGATAATCAATAAAGATGCAAGGAATGGCTCTGGATCAAATTTGGTTCTATTTCTCTTCAAGGTGGACGCATAACAGAGACACCTAAAAACATTGAGAGTGTTATAAGGTGGTAAGGCTTTGATTCAAAAGGTGATTTTTTGGCAAGAAGTGTGGTAGGTGTTCTGTTTATAATATATGTGGCTGTCAATATGCAATCACCCCATAAATGATCAGGTAGATTTGCTTGGAATTTAAGGGCTCTGACAACGTTGAGTAGGTTCTGGTGCTTTCTTTCAACCACACCATTTTGCTGAAGTGTCTCAACACAACTCAGCTAATGAATAATCCCTTTTGAAAGGTAGAAATCAGTCATTTTAAATTCTAGCCCATTTTATGAGATTGAATAAGGTGATAGAATGACTGAATAAGAGTTCTAGTCTGAGATTTTTCCCCTATAATGTAAGTCCATGTCATTCTACTAAAATCATCAACAATGGTCAGAAAATATTTCAAACCATCCAAAGAAAAGACTGAATAAGGTCTCCAAATGTCACAGTGAATGATTTCAAATTGATGTGAAGCTTTAGTCTCACTGTTAGGGAATGACAATCTAAGTTGTTTGGCTAAAGGACAGATCTTACAATACAATTCTTTATTGAGTTCAATTTTGGGAACAGATTTATGTAAAATGGAGAGTTTAGAAATAGGTAAATGTCCTAATTGACAATGTCAAAGATCAATGTTTATTTTGAAATTAGTATCAACAATGGTATTACAAACACGAATATCAGATTTATTACATTGAAAAGGAAAACTGGGAACAACATTAGAATTTCTGATGTTGGAATTGTCAGAATCAGATTTGAGTTGATAGTAGTGTGAGGGTTGAACATTGATTTGAAGTTGAGGCTGTTGGAAGTGATAGAGTCAATGCTCAAGTCTGCCTACTCCAATCATCCTCCACGTTGAAAGATCCGGAATAAAACAAGCATCATGAGAAAACATCAGACCACAATTATGTTCAAGTGTTAATTTACTAATTGAAATTAAATTGAACTTAAATGATGGCACAAGCAGCACATTGCTCAATTATAAGGTGGTATGGCTTTGATTCAAAGGGTGATTTTTTTGGAAAGAAGTGTGGTAGGTTTTTTGTTTATAATATATGTGGCTGTCAATATGTAATCACCCCATAAATGATCGGGTAGATTTGCTTGGAATTTAAGGGCTCTGACAACATTGAGTAGGTGCTGATGCTTTCTTTCAACCACACCATTTTGCCAAGGTATTTCATTACAACTCAACTGATGAATAATCCCTTTTGAAAGGTAGAAATTAGTCATTTTAAATTCTAGACCATTGGATGCGATTGAATGAGGTAATAGAATGAGTAAATAAGAGTTCTAGTCTGAGATTTTTCCCTCATAAGGTAAGTCCTTGTCATTCTACTAAAATCATCAACAATGATCAGAAAATATTTCGAACCATCCAAGAAAGGACTCAATAAGGCCCCCAAATGTCAAAGTGAATGATTTCAAATTGATGTGAAGCTTTAGTCTCACTGTTAGGGAATGACAGTTTATGTTGTTTAGCTAAAGGACAGATCGTACATTGCAATTCTTTATTGACTTCAATTTTGGGAACAGATTTATATAAAATAGAGAGTTTAGAAATAGGTAAATGTCCTAATTGAAAATGCCAAAGATCAATGTTCATTTTGACATTAGAATCAACTATGGTATTACAAACAGGAATATTAGATTTATTACATTGAAAAAGAAAATTAGGAACAACATTAGTATTTCTGATGTTGGAATTGTCAGAATCAGATTTGAGTTGATATTAGTGTGAGGGTTGACCATTGATTTGAGGTTGAGGCTATTGGAAGTTATAGAGTCCATGCTCAGGTCTGCCTACCTTAATCATCCTCCATATTGAAAGATCCTAAATAAAACAAGCATCATGAGAAAACATCATACCAGAATTATGTTCAAGTGTTAATTTACTAATTGATATTAAATTGAACTTAAATGATGACACAACTAGAACATTGCTCAATTATAAAGTAGGTGATAACTTTACTTTTCCAATGTGAGTAACAGCCACATTGTCACCATTAGGTAACCTCAAAGAAGCACCAACAACAATAGACACAACAGTCAAATGATCAACATAATACACCATATATTCTGAAGCACCAATGTCAATAATCCATTTATTTGCAACTGATGGATAATCAATATGAACTTGATTACCTGAGAAAGCAAATGAATCAGGATTTGTTGGAGAAGATGAAGATATATCCTGAGACTAGAGGTTTTGAGTAATCTTAATTTGCAACTGAGGCATTAACATTGATAGGATTTGTTGACACTGGTTTGGAGTGATAGTAAGCTATGAAATAGAATTCAATATTCCTGATGCATCGCTGCTAGATATTTGGCACGACGAGCTTATCCTACAGCATTAACTACTGGAGGCTTTCCTCTATTAACTCTCTGATTAGGAGGATATCCAATCAACTTATAACATTTTCCTTTGATATGTCCAGGCATACCACACCGACTACATATAGGTCTCTCTCTTTTCTGATTAGAATTAGCAAAACTGAATATCTGATTGAACGATTTCTGCACAGCTTTAACTATAAAATCATCAACATCATGTGTTGCTTGTTTACAAACACTTGTCTCCTTCTGCCTTTCATCTTGTAAAACAAGTGCAAAAACCTTGTTCAATAAACGTAATGGATCCATCAACAAAATTTGATATATTTGTTTCATTGAATTTTTTTGTAACAAGATTTTAATGAGACAACATTTGATTATTTTAGTTTTATTCGTACGAATTCCATTAATAAGTTGTGAAGTGTTTAACCATAAATAATCTCTTAACCAACCCATTAAGTAAGTGGAAGATGCCTTTGAGGTTCCTCATTGGCCTTGGTTTGGTGCAAAAGCTCTATTTGTCTCTGCCATTTTATGAGTTTGTTTCTTTTTGCGTATGGCATCGTCACTCCCTTTGGTACCATCCAGTAATTTGGGACTACTATTTAAAACGGGTCCTTTCGATTGAGTGCAATATGGTAGTGATAATTTCTACCACTTCACAGGCTCAGGCAAAGAACGGCGCCCCCGTAACTTCAGGAGAAGGGGTGTCTCCTCACAAAGGGGGTTACAGTGACCAGGCTTGGGGTAGACAAAGGTGCAACCTTATTAGCTTAAGCATCCGATTTTTTCCATGGGGAGGAAGAATACCTGGTTATCAAATCCCGTGCATGTAAGGGTAGGCTTGATTCACTAGATTGACTGACTGAATAGGACAGCTGCGAGCGATAGACGAGAGTTAACANCCCCGTAACTTCAGGAGAAGGGGTGTCTCCTCACAAAGGGGGTTACAGTGACCAGGCTTGGGGTAGACAAAGGTGCAACCTTATTAGCTTAAGCATCCGATTTTTTCCATGGGGAGGAAGAATACCTGGTTATCAAATCCCGTGCATGTAAGGGTAGGCTTGATTCACTAGATTGACTGACTGAATAGGACAGCTGCGAGCGATAGACGAGAGTTAACAGAAGATGGTGTTTTTGTCCTATTAGTATTTAACCAAACAATATTTAACAAGGCGAATTGTTTTAAATAGTCATTCAAGAGGAGTACTGTAATGTAATGGTGAATAACTAGTTGATATATCTAGAAGTCTATTTGAACTTTCCTACTTATTTTAAAAGAGTCCGTTCTCTCTGAAATCACAAGAATCTTTAGTTAAATTGAGATTATTGATGTTATAATTCTCTTTGAGATCTTATATAAGAATCATTATCATAATAAAACATGTATTTTAGTTTTGACTCATTTATTTATTTTTTATCACTCCCATTTTTTAACAAGGTGAAATTAGTTTTTTGCAGATTAGTTAGTATTTTGTTGCAATCTGTTGTCAATATTGTTTTGAATAATTACTGGTGGACTATACAATAAATGAGTAAAATGATTAGTCACAAGCAACGGTCATGCAACACAAGGATATTGAATAATGCTACTTCTACAATGATTGTTGACAATGTATGTGTTGTCAAAATTTGTTTGGTTGATTTAAAAAATGGTTTCTAAAATGGATGGTGTTGAGATGTTAAAATAGCTTGAGATTATTAATGTCATTTTACCACCATTCACCATTATTCATTCGATTTTGTTAGTTAGGATGTGTATAAATAGGGGCTTCCATTTACTGTAAAGTGTAGAATTCACTTTCATTAATTGAATGAATTTCATTTCCCGCAATTTATTCACTCTCTCAATCAGATCAATTCTTCACATTTCTACATGGTATTAGAGGATAAATAGCTCCTTCCGTATGCTACTCTGATCTTCTTACTCTAAATTTCATCAGTAATTGATGGCGAGAGACTCTAGTGTTGAGGCATAGGTTCAAAGTCAAATTGAACAAGCGAATTCAGTCCATAGATCACCAGCTGAGGATGCAGCTTGAGCGGATGTAATAACTGTAATTAATCGCCTAATGAGTGATCCAATCATTCCTTATTATCTTCACTATGGAGAAAAACTGGAATGCAACTGATTTCTGTTACTCACAATGAAGCGAATTACGCGACTTGGAGTCAAGTAGCAACCATGTCACTTAGTGTTAAAAATAAAGAAGGATTTGTTGATGGATCTATCATCAAGCCTTCTCAAGATGATCCACTTTATATGGCTTGGACGAGGTATAATCACGTGGTCTCTTCGTAGATCATCAATTCGATACCCAATGAGCTTTATCCAAGTGTGATACATAAGAATTCAGCTAGAGATATTTGGATTGAGTTGCGTGATAGGTACAGTCTGGAGAATGGTCCTCAATTTTATGAATTGAAGAAACAAATTGCTTCAATTTCTCAGGGGAACAACTCAGTTAATTCTTACGTTAACAGGCTCAAAGGACTATAGGAGGAACTGAAAAATTATAGACCGAGCATTAATAACATTGATTATAAACAAAAGGAGCAAATTATGCAGTTTTTCATGGGTTTAGAATAATACTTTGCTCGTGTTAGACACTTCTTTTACAAGATGAAAGGCAAAAGGAGACAAGTGCTGGTAAACAAACAACACATGCTGCTGCTGCTTTTGTAGTTAAAACTGTGCAGAAATCGTTCAATCAGAGATTCAGTTTTGCTAATTCTAATCAAAAAAGAGAGAGACATATATGTAGTCACTGTGGTATGCCTGGACATATCAAAGGAAAATGTTATAAGTTGATTAGATATCATCCTAATTAGAGAGTTAACAGAGGAAACCCTCCAGTGGTTAATGCTGTAGGACAAGCTCGTCAATGCCAAATATCTAGCAGCGATGCATCAGGAATATTGAATTCTATTTCACAACTTACTATCACTCCAAACCAGTGTCAACAAATCCTATCAGTGTTAATGCTTCAGTTGCAAAGTCAGATTATTCAAAACCACCAGTCTCAGGATATATTTTCATCTTACCCAACATATCCTGATTCATTTGCTTTCTCAGGTAATCAAGTTCATATTGATTATCCATCAGTTGCTAATAAATGGATCATTGACACTGGTGCTTCAGAATATATGGTGTATTCTGTTGATCATTTGGCTGATCTGTCTGTTGTTGTTGGTGCTTCTGTGAGGATACCTAATGGTGACAATGTGGCTGTTACTCACATTGGAAAAGTGAAGTTATCACCTACTTTATACTTGAGCAATGTGCTGGTTGTGCCATCATTTAAGTTCAATTTAATGCCAATTAGTAAATTGACACTTGAACATAATTGTTGTTTGATGTTTTCTCATGATGCTTGTTTTATTCAGGATCTTTCAACGTGGAGGATGATTGAGGTAGGAAGACTTGAGCATGGACTCTATCACTTCCAACAGCCTCAACCTCAAATCAATGTTCAACCCTCACACAACTATCAACTCAAATCTGATTCTGACAATTCTAACATTAGAAATTCTAATGTTGTTCCTAGTTTTCCTTTTCAATGTAATAAATCTATCATTCCTGTTTGTAATACCATAGTTGATTCTAATGTCAAAATGAACATTGATCTTTGGCATTGTCAATTAGGACATTTACCTATTTCTAAACTCTCTATTTTGCATAAATCTGTTCCCAAAATAGAAGTCAATAAAGAATTGCACCGTACGATCTGTCCTTTATCCAAACAACATAAACTGCCATTCCCTAACAGTGAGACTAAAGCTTTACATCAATTTGAAATCATTCACTATGACATTTGGAGAACTTAATCAATCATTTCTTTGGATGGTTCAAAATATTTTTTGACCATTGTTGATGATTTTAGTAGAATGACATGAACTTACCTTATGAGGGAAAAATCTCAGACTAGAACTCTCATTTAGTCATTCTATCACCTCATTCAATCTCATACAATGGTCTAGAATTTAAAATGACTAATTTCTACCTTTCAAAAGGGATTATTCATCAGTTATGTAGTGTTGAAACACCTCAGAAAAATGGCGTGGTTGAAAGAAAGCACCAGCACCTACTTAATGTTGTCAGAGCCCTTAAATTCCAAGCAAATCTACCTAATCATTTCTGGGATGACTGCATATTGACAGCCACATATATTATAAATAGAACACCTACCACACTTCTTGCCAAAAAATCACCCTTTGAATCAAAGTCATACCCCCTTATAACACTCAATGTTTTTAGGTGTCTCTGCTATGCATCCACCTTGAAGAGAAATAGAACCAAAATTGATACCAGAGTCATTGTATCTTTATTGGTTCTCCTTTTGGAATGAAGGCATATAAACTTTTTAATCTCAAGACCAAAGCAGTTTTTGTCTCTAGAGATGTATTATTCTGTGAAAATATTTTCCCTTTTCATAATCCTTTTTTCTTGCTTCACTATATAAGTCTGACTCTACCAGTCCACCTTCTTATACTTTATTCTCCATGATTTCTAATTCAAATGCTGATGAGTTTTCTTTACTTCCAATTTCAAACAATTTAGAAACATCAGAACATCAAAGTCCTCAAGATCCAATCCAACAATCTTATGATATATCTCCCTCTTCATCTATGGAATCTAGTCTACCCTTATTCTCAAATCCTTCACCATCTCACATCATTCCTACAAGGAAATCCACTAAATGAATCACTGTAGTCTCATGTCTCAGTTACCAAATCCCGAGTTAGATTCCTTGAAGAAAGATTCCAGGATTAGCAAACAATATCCAATTGAAGATTATCTGGGCTCTACTTTGTTGTCTCCTACTCAAAGGAGTTTCGCTTTGGCTTTGTCTACTGCTTTTGAGCCCATAGATTATACTGAGGCATCACAGTATCCTGATTGGGTTGAAGCAATGGATGTTGAATATAAAGCTTTAGTTTCAAACAACACCTGGGATGTTACTGAACTCCCTGAACATAAGACCCCAATTGCTTGTAAGTGGGGTTTTAAGGTTAAAATGAAATCTGATGGCACAGAAGATATGAAGAAAGCATGCCTGGTAGCTAAGGGGTTTACTCAACAGGCTGGATTAGACTATGAGGAAGATTTTTCTCCTGTTGCGAAATTAGTAACTGTCAAGACACTCTTGGCTATTACAGCCAATAAACATTGGCATCTTCACCAACTGGACATCAGTAATACCTTTCTACATGGAGAGTTGGATGATGAGGTTATGAGCAGCAGGGGAAGCAGGGGAAGCATGGTAAACCACTACTTTGCAAGCTAAACAAATCTATTTATGAATTGAAACAAGCTTCAAGACAACAGAACATGAAGTTTACTTCTTGCATTCTATCACAAGGCTTTAGGCAATTAAAGTCTGATCATTCCTTGTTTAGCAAAATAGATGGTTGCTCATTCACCACACTTTTGATATATGTAGATGATATAATAATTGGGGAAAATGATTTGTCTTACATCAAAAGGTTCAAAGCTGAATTGAACAGACATTTCAAACTAAGAGACTAAGGAATTCTAAAATACTTTTTAGGTCTTGAAGTGGCAAGAAATTCAACAGGAATTTCCATTTGCCAAAGAAAATACTCATTAGATATCTTAAGTGATGTTGGATATCTTGGTACAAAGCTAGCAAATGGTCTATTGCCAATCAATTTGAAGTTGAAAAATGATGAAGGTGAGGTCATTGTTGATCCTAGTGTTTATAGAAGGCTTGTGGGGAGGATTCTATACCTGACAATCACTAGACCTGGCTTGTCTTATATAGTCCAAGTCTTGAGCCAATTTCTTCGATCGTCTAAACAACCTCGTCTAGAGGCAGCCTATCATGTACTAAGGTATTTGAAGGGCAGACCAAGACAAAAGCTGTTCTTTCCTAGCAAGTCTGACCTTCAACTCAAAGGGTACTGCGATATTGATTGGGCAGCATGTTCTAATACAAGAAGGTCTATTACAGGATATTGTGTATTTTTGGGAGATTCCTTAGTGCCATGGAAGTCTAAAAAGCAGTACACCGTGTCAATATCCTCCGCTGAGGCAGAATATGGGTCTATGGCTGATGTAATATGTGAGTTCACATTGCTGAAAAATGTATTGAATGATTTAAGCATTATTTATACTAGACTTGTCTTGCTATTTTATGACAGACAGTCTCCTATACAAATAGCAAGTAATCATGTTTTCCATAAAAGGACCAAGCATATAGAAATAGATTGTCGGATAAGATTCAAGCCAATGAGGTAAAAATGCTACATACTTCCTCTCAGCAGCAATTGGTAGACTTATTAACTAAACCCTTGGCTAGAACAAGATTTACCTCACTACTTGGCAAGATGGGAGTGTTAAATATAAACTTGCCATCTTGAGGGGGAGTGTTGAGATGTTAAAATAGCTTGAGGTTATTTATGTCATTTTACCACAATTCACCATTATTCATTCGGTTTTGTTAGTGAGGATGTGTATAAATAGGGGCTTCCATTTACTGTAAAGTGTAGAATTCATTTTCAGTAATTGGATGAATTTCATTTCCCACCATTTACTCCCTCTCACACTCTCTCTCAAATCAGATCAATTTTTCACATTTCTACAAATAGTGTAAGTTTTGCCAACTCATGGTCGTCAACAAAAGTTTCTTCTCGTGAACATGATAACGTTCTTCAATGTATTTCCCTTCAATCTATCAATCAAACATCTATTTCCAATATCATCTATACACCAAAAAATAGTTCATAATTATCCATCCTGAATTTTTCCATACAAAACCTTCAATTCCAGTCAGAGATTGAGCTTATCATATACTGGGCCCAGGAAAATGGCATGCAAATAAAAGTTTGAAGTGGTTCCTATGACTATGAAGGGCTTTCTTACACATCGGAAGTCCCGTTTGTGATTCTTGTCAATGTTCAGGCTGGTGCAATACTTGGTGAACTTTATTATAGAATTGCAGAGAAAAGTCAAACATTAGGGTTTCTTGGTGGTTTTTGTCCAGCTGTTGGTGCTTCCGGACATATCAGTGGAGGAGGTTATGGAACATTGATTAGAAAATATAGGTAAGCCGGTGATCATGTAATTGGCGCACGAATCATACACGTGAATGGAAGAATTCTCTATAGAAATTCCATGGGTGAATATTCTTTTGTGTCACAAGTGGAGGCGGAGGCGCCAATTTCAAAGTCATTCTTGCTTGGAAATTACTTACAATTGGTGGATGTTCGTGAAAAGTCACCATATTCACAGTTGCTAGGATTTTAGATCAAAATGCAACAAATATTATTGATCAATGTCAATGCATTGCGCACAAATTCTGGTGGACTCTAATATTGCTTCTCAATCTGCTTAGCATGTGATAGTTATTTCAATTATTATATTTCCTGTATCATGTACTTTTACACTTGGTATTTGAGTTATTAATTTCAGGAAACATGTTTCAAGAAATGCAAGAGAGAAACATTCAATTTGAGTTTGGGTAGATTAGTTTCGTCTTTACATTCTTGACTTGTATTGTATAGTTTTGTCACAGAATGTCAAAGTGAGAGATTATTAGGTTTTTAGTTGTATAGGCCAATCTTTAGAGAAAATAATTATAGTAAAAGAATGAAATCGTTACAAAAAAATTGTAAAAGTTAATGAATCTTTTGGAGGGTTGTATAGGTGAACTTTCAATATTTGGGTTCGAATATGGAACAAGAAGAAAGAGTTGCCGGATTTACGTTATCCGTCGCTTAACTGCTGTTCGAACATCCAAAGCAGAATCACTATCACCAGCCTATCGGCCGGCTCTCGCTCGCCTGTTACTAGCCTAACGCTCGAGCGATGTTGTTGTCCAAGAAACCCTAGTTTGCATTTTTTAAGAGTTTTATCCATTACATACTACATAAACACCTCTTATTATAAATACCCAATGTCCAATATGTTTTTGTGGTGGTTGATCATTGTTTTACATTCTTATATCCAAGATCCAAGAATACATCTAAATATTTAGATTAACTTTTTTATTCTTGAGATCAATCAACCACAAGTTTGGGAAAAACGTCAAATTTATATAATCCAAAACACCCACTTCCTAGATATCATCAGGAGAGTACTTTCTTAATAGCTTTCAAAGGTTGCTGAATATTGAGAGATGTTAGACCAGAAGCACAGAAAGAGTACAAGAACGAGGCTTTCCTAATGTTCCACACCAGATAGACAATTTCAATAATCATCAAGAAACATTGTGAAAATAACAGTGAATAGTATATTTAGTTTTCAATTGGGAGAATACACCAATAATAAATTATAATCGTTCCATTTATTCTAAATATCATGGACACGTGTATTCTATACATATATTTTTTTTGATAGTATATAGATACATTGAAAAAACTTGAAAGTTACGAAAAAAATTATTATCGAATGAGGGTCGTTACATTGTTTTACTTTCTCAACAAATTAAATCAATTCAATTTAAGAATATTGACTTGACTTAGGTCTCTAATCTCAATCCGAGTTGTGGAAAACAAAAATAATGAAAACTCAAATATTGATGTCAATTATTTCAAAGTATAAAATTTGAACTATTGTTTTTTTGTGTACTCAAGTGCTGATAAATAAAAATAATGACAGCTACAAATAAATAAGATTTTCATATAAAAAAAAGGAAGAGTTATTAAAGATTTTCATAAAAAGGGAGTTGTTAATAACTCCTTTAATTAAAGTAATTCAGACATATAAGACAAAATAAAAGAGTAAGTACTGACAATTTAAAGGATTAAATATTTTATTGAAAAATGTACTTCCACAAGGTTTCTCCATGATCATTTAACACGAAGGGTTATATATTCCATTGGTCAATTTACTTTCCAAAACTTTTCCCAATGGTCATTTAACTTCGATTTTTTTTTCGCTAGGCATTGAACTTTGGTGACATGGCCTAAACTAAGGTCGAAAGGCTGCCACGTCTGAATTTTTCTTTGCCACAGCATCCATTATGTATAATTTTTTCATGGTGATTTACAGAAGGACGGATGGTTCGGTTAGTTCAGAAGGCAGTCGAAAAACATTTGAAGTTCAATGGCCAATGAAAAATAATATCGAAAGTATAGTGGCTGTTAGAAATTAAGCCAATTGCCATAACCGGTGATAAATCTGATAACAAGTTATAGACAATATGAAAATTATAATTACAAGAACACAAGATTTACGTGAAAACCTAAGATAGGAAAAAATCAAGTCTAAAGGCTAAGAATTCACTAATCAGAACAAGGATTTACAACAAGCTATGCGGGATATCATAAGACTCTTTCATGATCTCACACTGTGGATCTCTCTATTTGTGAGTTTCTCTTTATTAATCTAAATTCATCAAATATGTGTAATACACAACATAATTATAATACAACAATCCTAAGATATTAGGAAAATTACATAATGAGGAGTTTAATATAAGGTAAAAACCAATACAATGGTAAAACTAATAACATAATATTTGGAATGAAAAAGTAGTGAAAAACTACCAAAAACGAAATTAGAATCTTGTTTGGACTATCACTGCTGCTCGAGTGATAGCATGCGCCTTGCGAGTGTCAGAATCTTTGTTCTGAGCACTTTTGTGTCCCTGGGTGGTCATCGAGCAACAATCTTGTGTAAAACCTCTCCAAATCCATCTTGGACTCTTTCAAAACAACTTCAAGTCTACTACCAACTCCCAAATAATCATCTAACAATATTTTCAATCAAATACTCAACAAGAATTCCGGTGACAACCCAATTTTAACAAATCTTCATTTTGGTACGAATTTCACTACAAGGAACAAAACTTTATTTTTCTACAAAATTCCGCTAAAATGAATAAAACGTAACTTCAACAAACTTTAAAAAAAATCTCCAAACAAAACACTCTACCTCCTCCATAAAGCACCCGAGGGTAAACTCAACCACTTGGAACTAAATCCAAGCATTGCTTACCAACAGAATTACTTAGGGTACCAAACTTTTTCGAATCACCATGAATAACAAAATTATCAAGTTCATAATCAACTCCATATGAGTTACCAAATCTGTTCGAATTATCTTCATGAGTAACAAGATCGCAACTAACTCTATCTAAGTTAATGCTTATCGATGCATAAGCAATCAAATTAGCCTTATTGAACCACCATGAGGTCTAAGATTTTGAATCCAACGCATAAGCTATCAAATTAGCCTTCAAAGATCCATCTTCTATCATACGATGAGAATAGAAATGTTGCTTTATATGCAGTTTGCTGGTTAGACTCTGAGTCATGCAAAACTGCTCTAACTTAAACCATAATGCAGTGACACTTTTCTTCTTTGACACTCCATCATGAATCTAATTCGAAATATAAAGATGTATTTGTGATAGGGCCCTTCGATTCTTACGTTGCTTGTCCTCTAGTGTTAAAGTTGAAGGCATCTTATTCAGCTCCACCAGAGCATCGTCGAAATCCAATTGATCGAGAATTGTTTGCTCTTAATTTGCCACAAAGGAAATCAAGTGTTGCGATCCAAAAAGTGGAATATCAAACTTCCTACTTGCCTCCTAAAACAATCAAACCTCATTCTAAGTAGTTCAAACCTGCTGTAGTGTGAAACAAAATTGGCTCTCTTGTCAAAGATTGTATGATACCACTTGTTAGAAATTAAGCCAATTGTTATAATTTGGTAATAATCTGATACCACTTGTTATGAATATTAAAGACGAGATATTAGCAATATGAAAATAATATTCACAAGAACACAAGATTTATGTGAAAATTCAATACGGGAAAAGACCACGAGCATAGACGGAGAATTCACTAATCAAAAGTAAGGAGTTACAATAATAAGTTATGATAGATCTTACAAAACTCTCTCTTAATCTTACTCTGTGGGATTAGTGAGCAACAGTCTCATGTAAAACTTCTTCTAATACATTTTGAACCCCTTCATCTTCAAGTCTACTACCAACTCTTAGTAATTCTTCATCAGTATTTCAAATCAAATACTCAACAAGAATTCATGCCACAACCCAATTCTAACAGTGGCAAATAGTGCATTTAACCTATAATTTGTGCACCCAACAACATTTCGTAATTGACTGCTTGATTATCAGAAGGTAGAAAACTACCTTCTCCATTCCATAAAGCTAGTCTTGATTTTCTTTTTCGCATATCTCAAATTATAGGCCACTTTTCTTATTGAAGATATAAATATTTTTTATATTTCTAATGTCCCTATTTAATGTACCTTGTTATCAACAAAAATAAATTAATCTCATTCAAAAATTATTTCATGTAGGGCTATATTAGGAAAATTGTAAGAAAGCATTATATTTCTAGCTACATTAATTATATTTGGGAAAATAGAAATAAGTCTGTCTTTATAAAATAGAAGACGTATATCTTAAAATTGAATCAACATTGTCCTTCCCAATACCTTTATATTTGACCCCAAATCCCTAGCTCATTTCATTCGAAAATTGGAGGTATCAATTTCATGACCATAGGTGAAAAATGAACTCAATCCCCTAAATGTTCCTCATTCCATCCCAAAACATGGCTTATTTCGTTTAAAATATTTAAGCAATCAATTTTCAAGAATTGTCAATGAAGCAAAAGTAATTATTAATTCTTTTTCTTTTACATAAAAAGGGATGAAGTACATGACAAAATATAATGACTATAAAACATTCTGCCAAACCTCATTAAATCATACTCACGTGTGTTTTTCTTCCATATACGTTTGATTCTAAATACAACTAATGTATCTAGTTAATATAATGTGTGATAAATGAAGGAATATAGAAAAATACAATGTATCCTATAAATAAAATTGAAGAGTTCAGCAAACCAATTTAAAGAATATATGATCTATGTCTGCCAATTTAAAAAAAAAAAGAAAAAATTGATGAGGGATTGTTGAATAGTCTAACTATATTTGGATAAAATTTCGCAAGTTTTATTTATTTAGATCAGCAATAATAAGGTTTATAATAAATGTTGATGTACAATCAAGCCAAACAAAATTCTAGAAACAACTAAAGTCTGCTTGATAGTCCATGGATGAAGTCATTCGCTTCTGGCTGACGAGGGAACATATCAGAACGGGAGAAAAGGTGAGCAGGTTGAGAATATGCCTAAGAATTTCTCCCTCTGGAGCATGGAAACTTGGACTCTACACTACAATTCCTCCACCGCATTGCTACAATCACGTTCAATACTTTAGTAGGGTGTTTGGTAGAGATTAAAATCGGATTAAAATTGAAAAACTAGCCGTTATTGTTGACTTTTATTAGACGGATGAGACACAATAATGGTCATATTTTCAATTTTAATTGAATTTTAAGCCGTACCAAACAGACCTGCTGAAAATTTTCGACCTTCAAGAATTGCAATACATTCTCTACTATGTAGGGTCACATTTCCTTCTAAGTATTTTGAAATCGTACACAAATGACTCTAGTCCCAAAGAAATCATGATCAGTCTTTCTAGAAATATCAACATTATTTTCATCTTATCTCCTACTAGTAGCTTTGTTTTTAGTTGATTTGTCACTTTTACTGTCACGTTTTTCCATCATTTGAATGCTTCTTTTTGTAACCAATGTCATGTGATTTAAGTACAATAGTTGTTGGTTTAACTTTTGCAAAGTTTTTAAGTATGGTCTTATGTATTGTTGTCAACATGATGGATTGTTGTAGGTAGAAAGTAGTTGACAAACATGTTTCTTGTAAGTTTATATATTCAGCAATGTATCAAATCAGCCATGTAGTTCATTGGCTTTAAAATTTGATAAAATAGAGTGCTTACAAGAAAACGGTAAGTTAGTGCTAAATCCGATAAGTAGTGAAGAAACTGGTAAGCATTGTGTAAATCCGATGACTTCAACTCTTTGGTTTTTCTTTCATTCTCTTTGAATCAATAATCTTTCATGGTATCGAACACCTTTGATTTTGGAAAAGGGACCAAAAGAAGAGAAGAAGAATAGCAGGATCAACAGATAAAAGAAACCATCAGCAAAGGTATATTCAGTTGACAGAAAAACAAATGGCTTCAAGTGGCTTCTCAACACCATTGCCCTCTACTTCACCGGAGAAAACTACAACTTCTGGGCTGCAAAAATGAAGGCTTACCTCAAAGCTTATAATTTGTGGGAGATAACAAATACTGGAGTTGAGCCTCTTCCTTTGAGAACGAATCCAACTGTGGCTCAGATTAAGCAGCATAGTGAAGATGTAACAAAAAAGTTCAAGGCACTCTCTTGCGTTTAGTCAGCCGTATCAGATGCTATCTCCATAAGAATCGTGACTTGTGAGACTACAAAAGAGGCTTGAGATGTTCTGAAAGAAGAATGTCAAGGCAATGAAAGAACAATGTAGATGCAAGTACTCAACCTTAGAAGAGAGCTTGAGACTTTGAAGATGAAAGATACTAAGGTTGTGAAGGATTTTTCAGAAAGAATGACGACGATTATAAATCAAATAAGACTTCTGGAGATGTTTACCAAATAGAGAATGGTGGAGAAGGTTTCAATAAGCCTAGCTAAAAAACTTGAATCCATGATGTCATCATTGGAGGATTCTAGAGACCTATCATTTATAACCTTGGCTGAATTGGTGAATGCACTGTAGGCAACTGAACAAAGAAGGTTGATGTGGCAGAAGGAACAAACAGAATGAGCCATGTTTACTAAGGGAAAATATAAAGCTCAAACAAGCTTTGGTGTGAAGAAACATTAGGCTGAAAAGAAAGAACCTGAAGGCAGCAGAACTAGAAAAAAAGAGGATAAGTTTGCACCTTGTCCTCATTATAAAAGAAAGGGTCATTATCCTAAATGGTGTTGGTATAGGCCTGGAGTTCAATGTAGAAGCTGCAAATAATTTGGCCGTGTTGAGAAAGTGCAAAAATAAAAAGGAGAAACAACTATAGTAGCAGGCAAAAATGACAGAAAATTAGAATGAACTGCTTGAAGAACATCCGTTCTCTGCTATCAAGGCTTGCAGTAAGGTTGAAACCTGGCTATTGGATAGTGGTTGTACTCACCATATGACTACAGACTCCAGCATTTCGTAGAACTGAATAAAGCCTACAAATCCAGAGTTAAAGTGGGAAATGGAGATTTTGTGGAAGTGAAAGGCATATGAGTGATTGATGTTCAGACTTCAACATGTATTAAACATATTCCTGATGTTTTATATGTGCCCGAGATAGATTACAATCTAATTAGTGTTGGGTGGCTATTAGAGAAAAATCATGCCTTGATGTTTAAATAAAAAGCCTGCACTATATTAGATAAAACTAGAAATGAGTTAATGACAGTTCGAATGGAGAATAGAAGCTTTCCTATAGGTTGGAAAAATATCACTACACATGCATGTTTAGCTGAAGAAAGTGAGTCTACTTTATGGCATAGACGGTTTGGTCATTCTAGCCATACTTCACTTAGGCAAATCTATGGCTTAAATCTTGTTGAAAGCCTGCCAAAAATCACTGATGGTACTTGTGTCTGTCAACTTAGAAAGTAAACAAGATTGCAATTCCCTAAGAATCAGTCCAGAAGGGCTGTCAATAAGCTTAACTTAGTGCACTCAGATGTCTGTGATCTAATGAAAATAACCACACTGAATGGTAGTAGATATTTCATCCTTTCATTGATGACTTAACTAGAATGTGTTGGGTCTATTTCTTGAATGCTAAGTCAGAAGTTGCAACTGTGCTTCAAACATTCAAGAGAATGGTGAAGAATGAAAGTGGCTGCAAGATAAAGAGTATAAGAACAAATAATGGAACTGAGCATAGTTGTGAACAATATAACAATTTTTGGAAAGCTGAAGGTGTTCAGCATCAACTAACCATTCCTTATTCTCATCAACAGAATGGAGTCAGTGAGAAAAAAATAGGACAATAATGTAAATGGCTAGGTGTTTGTTAATTGAAAAAAAGGTACCTAAGGATTTTTGGGCAGAGACAGTTAACACTGCTGTTTATCTTCTCAACCGTTTGCCAACAAAAACATTATAGAAGAAAACTCCATATGAGGCCTGGTATAATGTTAAACCAGATATCTCACACTTGAAGGTGTTCGGGAGTGTTTGTTACACTCATATTCCTAATGTGAAGAGGGATAAATTAAGTGATAAGGTTGAAGTTGGAGTATTGGTTTGTTATTGCGACAGTGCTAAAGGATATAAAGTGTTCAATCCTCAGACAAAAAGGATAATCTCCAGTAGAGATCTTAAGGAGGATGAAGAAGCTATATGGAGTTGGCAAGCAAGTTTTGCTGAAAAAATGAAACCAGTGGACTGATTCCTCAAAACAGAGAAAGAGGAATCATTGACGATGGGGTAGAACCAAATGATAATTTAGACATAGACAATGGCAGAGTGAAGATGAAACCTCTTGCAAACATCTATGCAAGATGTAATACTACTATAGTTGAACCTGCAAACTTTGATTAAGCATCTAAATCACCTGATTGGATTGCTGCAATGGAGGAAGAGATCAATATGATTGAGAAAAATGAAACTTGGGAACTAGTTGACAAACCACTGGACAAGCAAGTCATTGGAGTAAAATGGGTATATAGGACTAAACTAAATCCAAATGGTTCAATTAATAAGCTAAAAGCTAGACTAGTAGTTAAGGGTTATGCTCAGTAGTTTGGTATTGATGTCACTGATACTTTTGTCCCAGTTACAAGATATGAGACTATTAGATTGCTTATGACTATTGCAGCTCAAAGTGTTTGGAAAATCTACCAATTAGATATCAAATCAGCTTTCCTAAATGGCTATCTGAATGAGCAGATTTTCATAGAGCAACCTGAAGGCTTTCAGATAGATGAGATTGAGGATAAAGTTTATCTTAGTTTTACAAAGAGTTTAAATGAACAAACTTCGTATGTAAAACAAGTGAAAGAGGGAATGGTCATCATATCAATAGATGTTGATGATCTCTTGATCACATGTAGCAGCAACAAATCAATTAGAGAAGTGATAAATGAATTGAAGAAGGCTTTTGAAATGATTGATCAGGGTGAGATGCATTACTTCCTACGAATGGAGATTTATCAAGATCAGTTTATCAATTAAAGGAAGTTTGTAAAGGATGTGCTAAGGAGGTTTAACATGGAAAACTACAAAGTTATTAGTAACCCATTAGTTTAGAATGAAAAATTGTTGAAGGAAGATGGTGCAAAGTAGATTGATGCAAAGGTTTACAGAAGTTTGATTGGTTGTTTGTTGTATTTAACAGCAACCAGTCTTGATATTACATATGTTGCAAATCTTCTATCAAGGTTTAAACAGGAGCCTAGTGAATTGCACTTTCAAGCAGCCAAACGTGTCCTGAGATATATCAAAGGAATTAATGAAATGAGGATCTGGTTTAAGAAGTTAGAATTGCGCAAGTAAACCGGCTACACTGATAGTGATTGGGTAGTGAGTTTTGAAGATGTGAAGAGCACTTCTAGCTACATATTCTATGTTGGTTGAAGTATCATATACTGGAATTCAATAAAAAAAATTGTGGCATAATCAATAGCTGAAGCTGAATACATATCTGCTTTAGAAGCTACAAATTAAGCAATTTGGCTAAGGAAGGTGTTAGAGGATTTATGATAATCAGTCCACAGTTGCTACAGTATAACCAAACACATCAAAATCAGATACCATCAATCAGAGAAGCTCAGGAACAAAATGAAATAAAGCTGGTGCATTGCAAATCTGATGATTAACTTGTAGACATATTAACCAGGTATTTAGGCAAAGCAAGGTTTGAAACATTGAGAAACAATCTTGGTGTTTCCAGCAAAAGTGACAAGGATGAATGTTGAAGTTGATTTGTCACTTTGGCTGTAACATTTTGCTATCATTTGAATGCTGTTTTTTGTAACCAATGTGTGATTTGAGTACTGTAGTTTTTGGTTTAACTTTTGTAAAGTTGTCTATGTATGGTCTTATGTGTTGTTGTCAACATGATGGGTTGTACTAGGTAGAAAGTAGTTGACATACATGTTTCTTGTAAGTTTATATATTCAACAATGTATCAAATCAGCCATGTAGTTCATTGGCTTTAAAATTTGATAAAACAGTTTTTTTTACGAGAAATCAGTAAGTTAGTGCTAAATCTGGTAAGTAGTGAAGAAACAGGTAAGCAATGCGCAAATCCGGTGAGTTCAACTCTTTGGTTTTTCTTTCATTCTCTTTGAATCAATAATCTTTCAAGCTTGCATCTAATTTTGTAACTGATGACGGTGTCTTTACATAACAGTGTACTTGGTACATTATTTCTTGTAACTCTGAATGTAAATTGATGCACCTCATGCAATGTTTTTTTGGTGTTGATAAGTATCCCAATTTTACTTGAGATCTGTCTAGCATGCAGTACCACATTGTCTCTATAAGAAATCCAAACTCAATCACCGAGAACTTCTCCGAAGCTTTTAGAAAAAAGTCACACTTCATTATCAGTATAATAATTCACTATCAAAACTACCAATAAGCTTCAAAGCCAAACCAATTCCATTGCATCACCATGCAAAAAACCTTGAATCTTGATCAGAATGGTGCAAATGTTGGACATTTGGACATAGAACAATAACTTTTAGAACAGGAAAAGATACTGTATGGAGAGAACACTCACTTTATTTCATAGCACTCCAAAAATGACTTGTTGAAAATTAGTACAATCAATAGTCTTTTATACGCTTCACAAAACATGAATTTAATCTAATACATGTATTATCAGTAAATGCAAATTAATCCCCAGAATAATTCCTGCATTTCTTAAGTACATGAATAAACCAGAGCGTTTAATCTATGCATGAATAATTTCCAAAAGACGTGAATGAACTTGACTAACAAGTGATGTTTATATTCTCAAAATCCTCCCTTAAACTTCATTTATTGTAACTCAAAGCAAACTTCGAAACTTCAAAAATGCATCAATCTTTAATAGCTTGGTAAAAATGTCTACGATTTGGTCTTGGGATTTTATGAAATTCAGTTCCACATATTGTTTGTCAACACAATCCCAAACAATAAGATATTTCATGTCAATGTGCTTACTTCGATCATGAAAATTGGATTCTTGGCGAAAAATAATGCTGATGTTTTATCACCAAAATTTTTGCTGGAATCACTTTGTTGAAAGTTAACGTCCTTTAGAAAATTTCTCAACCAAATTGCTTCACGAACACAACATGCAACAACAACATACTCCACTTCATAACTATCAGTTGCTTTTTCGACAACCATGTAAAAGTCGTATTTCTCATAATAAAAAATGACCACCCGTACCTTTTTGATCATCATTATTTCCAGTTCAATCACTATCATTATACCCAATAAGCTTAAAATCATCTATGTATGAATAAATTAAAACATAGCGGATAGTACATTTGATGTATCACAAAATTCTTTTCCCTGTCTTCAAATGTGTAGTTGTAGTAGACTCGTTAAAAAAGACCAACTCCAAATAAAATACCAAGTCTTGTATATGTTAAGTACTTCAAGCATCCAACAATACTCTTATAATGAGTTAAAATAAATTTTCTCCTTCATCAAATTGTGACAATTTTATTCCACAATCAACGGGAGCAAATTAGCTTACAATCTTCCATCTTAAACTTTTCAAGAATTTTCTTAGAATGAGATTCCTGAGAGATTTAAAATTCTATCGTTCTCTTGTTTCACTTCAATGCCCAGGATAATAAGCCATTAGCCCTATATGTTTGTCATTTCTAAATATTTCACCATAATTCTCTGAACTCGTCAAATATTCTTAGATTGTTGCCTGTAAAATTAAATCGTCCACATACACGGAAAAAAATTAAGCTATCACAATTAATGTTCACATTTCAAAAAAGAGCATGCTCATAAGGACATTTGATAAATCCATTAGCTTGAAGTAATTTATCCAGTCTTGAATTCTACGCCCTTTGAGCTTTCTTTAAATCATGCAATAATCTCTTCAACTTCAAAACCTTGTCTTTATGTCCTTTCAAAACATAACCAAATGGTTGTAGTATGTATTCATCTTTCACAAGGTAAATCTTTCAACCATTTTGTACTGTCATAGAAATAATGAGTCTTACAATTTCGAAATGAGCTACAGGTATATCCTTTGACATAATCAACACCATGCTTCTGAATGTAGCCTTTAGCTACCAACCTTACCTCATAGCATTCTGTTTCACCATTTGCATTCTTTTTTCTTGAAAATCCATTTGACTCCAATTGGCTTTTGACCATTTGGAAGTGTGGCGAACTCTCAAGTATCATTCAGAAAAATAGCTTCGATCTCTTTGTTCAAGGATTTCTTCCATTTGTTATCTCGAATGACATCATCGAAACCAATAACTACAAGATCGACAAGTAGATAGAACTAAGTTAATTCCTCAAGATGTTGAGATATCATATCATCATAAATTTCACGAAGACTTGTGAAATTTGGTAACATCTCAATTTAGTAAGATGAAGATGAACTTTGTGGTGGAGTTGAAGGTGATGTTAGTTGAGGTAAATCACATCAACTTGTTCTTCATCATCATCAAAAATGAAGAAATTATCATTTTCTTCTAGCTAATTTTACTAATCCCATTAATTGGGTTGTAGAGCTTGTAGTCTTCTGATCTTGAATGATAGCCAATAAAAACATATATCTCACTCTTACCATCTAGCTTGGTCCTTTCTTTTTGAACATGAGAGAAAGCAATTCTCCCGAACACTCGGAGATATAATATACTTGGCTCGAATAAACTCCATGCTTTTTGAGGAGTTATATTTTGCATACTTTTGGTTGAGATGATCTTCACAAATCTTCTTGAATGAGTTTCCAATATATTCACCACCACGATGTAAGCGCAAGGCTTTGATCTCATGACCATTTTAATTTTCAGCATCAATTTCAAATTCTTAAAATCCTCAAATGCATCGGACTTTTCTCAACGAAAATAAACTCATATTTTGAGAGAAAAGTCATCAATAAACAACATGAAGTAATTATTTTTACCAAATGATGGAGGCTTCATCGATTTATTAAGATCCGTATGCACTAATTCTAGTACGCTTGATGCTCAAAAACTTTCTTTTTTCTGGAAAGCCTTTTAGAATTGCTTTCCAAGAAGATACCCTTCACAAAGTTGATTTGGATGATGAATATGTGACCGCCCTTTCACCATATTCTCTTCATCAAGAGGTATTTTTAAAATTTAGATGGCCAAGTCTCAAATTACATGGTCGTGTTAAATCTTTAACACATGATAAGTGTATTTTCTACACTTATTCGAGACTTGAAACTATATAACTTTGTTGTTCTTTTGGCAAAATACAACCTA
>CAIGRL010275642.1:0-14836 GCA_903798325.1 Fraxinus xanthoxyloides
AGCATATCAAACGGTCAAAAAGTGGAGTTGATTCGGATGCTAGATTAGGCCAAAAAAACTTTTGACTCTTTTTTTGGAATTTTCTGAATCAAAAACTCAAAATTTATAACGGACACGAAGAACAAAAACAAAAGACTCAAAACAAAAGAAAAGATAGAACCCGAATCTGGAACTAAAGCTCTGATACCAAATGACACAAACCCGGGAACGGGATTTGCACGAAAATCACAAAAGTAATTGAAAATGTCAGGAAAGCTCAAATTCAGGTTATAGACGGTAGAATCTCGACCTGCAAATTGTTGAACCAAGTAACCAAACAAAAAGGAAGTTTGAATGACTCCTTGATTACAAAACCGACGAACCTCGATTTGCGAATGCCACAAAGGGTGCCTAATCCTTGATAAGTGCTAATGGTTGAACGCCACAAATATAATAATATTTGATAAGTTCGGTACATATTCAATCAAGAACAAGGAGAGAGAAATTCTCAATTCATTATGTCAAAAGTCTTAGTTCCTTTACAATGAAGGAAATAAATCTATTTATACTAAAACCTAATTAATGTAGTTAAAATGGAAAATAACTCTAAATATTACAAAAGATATCAAAAGATTGTATTTTATTCAAACTAGGAAACTCCAAAAAAAAATTGGAAAATTTCAGCCTCTTTTTGTACCATGCGGCCGCACGGTGTATTTCCATGCAGTCACACGGTTATACGATTTTTTGCCAATTTGTTTTTGGTATGTTTATATGTGACAATAAGCCCAAAAGTACCATAAGCATATGAAACCTTGTGTAGAATTTTGTGACGATTTCGAATTGTACTCATGGGCGAAAATCTGACACCCAAGTTGAGAGTTATGCCCATTTTAATTCACGTTATTCGTTTTCTTTCCAAATATCTTCCAAACCTTGAATCCAACTCGTTTTGGCTCCTGAACCCTTCACGAAACTTGAACATTGGCTTGTCAACTTCACCCATCTGAACTCCATTCCTTGAACCATTGACTCGTATGATCCGACTAAGTGATTGCCTGTTCCGGATCATATTAGGCTGGTTGAGCTGTGAAACATAACCGTGGCAAAGAAATTACGTGATTCTTCAAGAATTGCAAGTAAGAAAAATATATTCCACAACCCTTTTTTTTGTCTTTCTACAATTAAAATGAAACCCAAATGGGTAGTGTCCTACGTTAAATGAACATAAAAGATTATTGAGAATTTTCACTAATCTAATTTTTTTTTTTTGCTTTTATCCCATTCTCCGACAATGTCAAGTACAGGTGAAAAGCTGGAGAGCAACTAGATTTAGAAACAACTAGATTATGTGAAAATCAACTAGATTCAGGTATATATGTATAAATATTATGTGAAAATCAACTAGATTTAGAAACAAAAATTGTAGCATTGAGTGTGGAAATGTAGGAGATGCGGGTGAAATTTGTAGTTGTCCATGGCTATAGCTGAGAGATGGCTGCAACATTTCTAGTCATAATGTCCCCCAGCCTCGATGTGGTAAGAGGCTAGAGAATATCTTCGCAGTAATACCTCTAATTTTGAACTTTAACAGTGTAGCCATCAAGCACTGTGAAAACTGTACACGAAAGATATTTCAAACTCAAGACTTGTTTTCACAGTTCTTGAACCAGTAATTCCAATCCGACCCCCGAGTGTATTTTATATGAACTTTTGCATGTGAATTGAGGCAATGCACGAATTTATTGGTGATTTCTCATTCATCGTCATCATTCAAATAACAATAAATCTTACATAATTCAACATTGTCAACTTTCGAATTTATTTATCCTCTGCAATCACTTCTATATACACTTTCCTTTCTTCTATTTTGTTCTAGCTTTCACAAGAATGATAGACATGATGTTTTTGTTATGTCATTAGGTTTTCATTTGTTTATATATAGAATTATTATATGTTGTGATTATTATCTTATTTGATGTTTGATTCTCAGCTAAAAATGAGAGGAAAGAATCATGGAGTCTGTCATAATTGTAGACTGAAGGGACTTTTTTTTGCAGAATGCCCAAACAAACGACCCTACCCATGTTGCAAACATGCCTTTTGGAACATGCAAGAATAAGATAAGAAGGAAATTCACTAGCCTAACTGTTTCTTTTGAATGAAATTGTAATTTCAATTATGTAAATATATGTAATTTCAAATATTCTCCAGGATCTTGGATTTTTGATTCAGTAACATGAATTTCTTAAATTCATGTTCAATTTCTGCTTCTCTATTTTAGATGTTTTTGTCACCGTGCTTTACTTCCTGTGACATTCCAACAATGAAATCCAGAATAAATTAGTAGGGGCTGAACACTACAAGAAGCACCCAATTACTTTATCTGCACTTATTATTACTGTGAAGCAGTGAAGGGAGCATACCACAAAGCTAATAGAACCTAATTAAATTGTTCCAAGCTAAACACTAAATTTAGCATACCACACATATTTCTTGGCAATGAAATTCAAAATCACATTTATTTAAACACAAAACAAGTAAGGAAGAAGTAGAATGACAACACCACTGTTGTCTCCATCAAAATCCTCCATTTTTGAACAACTATGATGCTTGGATTATACATAACCAACAATATAAAATATCTATCATCGAGAACACACGTCCAACCAAATGCGTAGATCACATATGTTGGGGTTGATAATGTTATAGAAGTTGTCAATCTTCTGCAGGTGCATTTATATTTCTCCTATCAGAATGCATTTCTGACTGTTGTGTTTCATTGCTAACATCATTCAGTTGCGTTCAAACCGAAGCCTGCAGAAAATCAAATACCATATCAAATGTGAAAAAGCAGTCAACAATGTATTTCTCCAAAGAAGCAGCCAAGAACAAGAGGCATGTGTGCAACGTTGAGTGATAAAGAGAGAAAGAAGATGAGATGATGAGCCCCACCACCACAAGTTACCATCCCTTACCACCACATGTGAGAATGAGAAAGAAAAAAAAATGACAAAGTGGGAGATATATCTTATATTAAGATGGTTTATAACATATTAATAAATGTACGTAATTAATAATGTTTGCAAAACTTTATGTTCTATATTACAATTGATTTACCTTAGCCATTGAATATAACATTTGTTGATGATGGAGGGATGATATGTGTGAATTGAAGACTTTTGTTGCCACCATACGTGAAAGAACATTATCAATAAATCGTATATGGTAATCGAAAGTAAATCAAACATGAATGCTAACCATAATGAGTTGTGTATATGATAAAGGAATCGGCATGTATGCTTGTTGAGGCGACTAGAAGACGGGTGCAACTTTTCCCATATTAATTGTCCGAACTTCGGTTTCTTCCATTTGGATGAACTTGAAGTTGCCTACAAAACATCAGAATGTTATTATACATTACTTCCATACGGAATTCACGACCTATGGATACACAAGATTGGGCATTAGCTTGACTTTGTTCGAACTCGCTTCCAACGGGCTTTTCTTACGAAGTTTCATAGGCGCACTTTTTCTTTTCACACATCTTGGATCCCTATTACTACCACTTCCAGCATCATGTAATGCTCTACAATCAGATGCTACTTGAGTAATATGTGGGGATAAGACATTACTACTACTTGATTTTAACGTCATCGTCTGTTTACACTGACTGTCGATCCAATCAATTATAGCATTCGATTTGACTTCATCATCTGCAGTCATGTTGACCAATGTAGAAAAGCGTTGACATATTTTGTTGTACTTCAACTATCCATGAATATTAACCAAACCATCATAGTACACTGGTATCTTTGTGTGAGCTCTACTAACATCTCGTCACCATCTCTGTAGTATATATCTTTTAAGTAATGACTTGACATCATTATGGATCAATACTATGATCGATGTCTGCAAATAATCCCTCGAAACTCAAAATGGTGACAACTACAAGTGATTTCACATTTCTCTCTTTGAAATGAGACGAAATTTTTTTCTCTTGGAAGGCCCATCATGTATTACATCCTCTTGTACCTCGTAAGACGTCCCCGGTAATCTATCTGAAACAGATATGAGATCGCAGTAAACCTTACCTACGAACTCTTCTTGAACTTCTCTAAATTTTGAAATTGTGAAAACTATCTAGAATTGCTTCTCCAATTCATATCTTATTGCACACGGTACCATTTGGAAGAAGGACTTGAAGTCTGCTTGAAACTCTTTCTCAACTTTATTTCTCAATGCTCGTTCGTACTGTTCAACAAATTGCTTTAACGTCGTCTTTGAATGTACATAACCATCAAATAATGCATTCATACTCTCACTGCGTTGAGTTGTTGAGATCATTGCCCAAAATGTGGTTTTCAAATAGCAAGGTACCCAACGTTCCCTGTTCTCGTACAAACCTGCCAACCAATCATTATCGTACAAGTTAAACATTTGGATCATCAATCTCCAACCATGTTCTAATTCTTCTACAAACTAAGAGTCAAAGACCAAACGTGTATCATAGAGAAAATTGAACCCTTATCCACGTGGTGTCCAAAATTTTCAAGCAATTTCTTCAATATGTGCCATAAAACCATCTATGCTTCGAATTGGGGAACACAATCTGAATTGCATTTTGCATAGCCCTGTCCTGATCTATAATTATCCTATGGGGAGCTTGTTCGTGAATACATTGTAGCCATGTCTGGAATAGCCACCCAAATGTATCTGTATCCTCATTCAATACCAGACCACATCCAAGAAGTGTCGACTGTCCATAATGGTTCACTCCAACAAAAGGGAAAATGGCACGTCATATTTATTATTAAGGTACGTGATGTCGAAGGCGACAACATCACCGAATTCCTTATATGCTTGCTTACTCCTATTATCTGCTTAGAAAACATTATTTAGATGCAACTCTTCATCTAAATCTGTACTAAAGTAAAAGCCCGAGCATCGTGCTTGCATATTAGAAAAGTATGATTGTATTGTAGCTGCGTCCACTTCTCCAAGTCTTAACGCCTAACTTTTTTCAACATAATTTCGACAATCCTTTTCGATGCATGTCATATTCTCATATCCACCTGATTTTACAACTGCAGAGTTGTAACTCTTGTGCAACTAAATTCCTACCATGTTATTTACTTTAAGTCGCCTTTTCAAATGTGCACTCAATTCTCAGTTGCATCGATATAGCCTGAACTTCGAAGGGCTTGTTTTATGATTATTGTTCAAGTGTACCGTGTTAATTCTCCATATTCTACAAATATCTGAACATGCAGTGATTCTAGGTTTACATCCACTTTGAATGGTTGCTTGCAACTTCAAAGAACCTCTTGTATTTTTTATTCTTTTCCCTTCACGACTGCAAACAAATGTAATATATCTCAATACTCAATCGTCATCTTTTTTCGAATTTTTTTCTAACTGGAAATCCATTTTCGTTTGCATATTTCTTGTAAAACTCAAACATTTCATTTTCATCCTTAAATTTCACACCCACCTTAGGCACAATCGCATTTCCAACTAAAATATCATCACTCAATATGTTCGTATTAACCACAACATTCTCATTATCAGAGTCCAGCAAAATAATGTCATCCACATATTCCAAAACTTCTTTCCGTGGAACAAAAAAAAAACTCCAATTACAATGTTGAATAATGTATAAAAACTAAATAATTTATCTACCGATAATTCAAACTTAACATACGGAGGAAACAACAAAATTCTAAATTCAATCTTGCGAAATACTTAACTAAAATTTCTAAACTGACTAAACATTATGCAGTAACTTTAGATGAAATGAAGAACAAAAAAAATCCATTAGCTAATCACTGAACAAATTCCATAAATCTTACACGGAAAAAATGACAAATCATTAAACCATTCATAACAACAAAACAATTAACCATTGTGAACCAATACCTATTTTGATAATCTATTGGCTAAACAATGCTGGGTCCAGTGGATATGCAGCCAAATGTTGTTCCCTAGCATTTCCGATGTATTTGACGTCGTCGAATAATAGGGTAAAAGAAAAAAAAAATAGATTAATGAAAATTCTCAGTAATCTTTTATGTTCATTTAACGTAGGACCTACCCATTTGGATTTCATTTTAATTGTAGACGGACGAAAAAACTAAGGCTGGATTTCTTACTTGCAATTCTCGAAGAATCCCAAAATTGATATCATTCACAGTTATGTTTCCCAGCTCAAGCCATCGAAATGGGTACTGGTGACTACTTCGTCACAACAGAGAATGGGATGTAGAGCAACAGAAGGGTTTCTCTCCAAATTTGGGGGGATAATGATTTTCTATTTGCCCGCGTCTAATGAACTACAGTGGAGGCATATAGGTTTTGATAGCCTTTTGAATTACTTGCCCTTTACTTTTTTCATTTTCTTTTATTTTCTTACCATCATTTTCCACATCAAACAAATGAATGATGGATTATTCATATCTTAATCGAAATATGCAAAAAATTTTGTGAAGCGTTTTGGTCTAGACAACAATAAACACACTAGAACCCACATGAGCACTAGTGTCAAGGTAGATCATGATCCTAAAGGTAAAATTGTTGATCAAACACTGTACAAAAGTATTACAGGTAGTTTACTCTATCTCACTACTAGTAGACTTGACATAGCTTTTAGTGTAAGAGTTTGTGCACGCTTTCAGGTTGATCCCAAGGAATCTCACCTAAGCATCGTGTGACGCATCATCCGATATGTCAATGGAACTGTAGAATATGGGATCCTATACTCTTGGGACTCTAATCTTGTAGCTTGGAGGTTACTTTTATGTTGGGGCTAATCTTGTAGCTTGGATGAGTAAGAAACAAAATTCTATCTCATTATCCACAACAGAGACTAAGTATATAGCCGCAGGAAGTTGTCGCACTCAACTGCTTTGGAAGAAACAGATGTTGACTGATTATGGAATTGAGTAGGGTACGATGATTGTCTTTTGTGATAAGACGAGTGCTATTAATATTTTCAAAAATCATGTTCAATACTCTCGAACCAAACATATTAATATACGACATCATTTTATTCAAGAACTTGTGGAAACTTATGTTGTTACTATTGAACATATCTCTACAGAGAACCAATTAGTCAACTTATTTATTAAGCCATTAGATGATCTTCGATTTAAATCTCTTCGTAAGGCTATTGGTGTTTGTGTACCTCATTGATTATGATTTTGTTTATGCATGCTCGGATTTTCCATTATGTAACATTGATATATGCATGAATCATATTTACATTCTTTAACATTTTTGCATTTTTTTACTTCTACTTTTAATTTATGTGTGTTTGACAATTTTTTGTGTCGAGTGCATTCATGCTTTCAATTTAAAAATAAACAACAAAAATTTGAATTTGTTTTCAGCTTATCATACATTGAACTTGACGATGTTGGTTGTGATCAAGTATGAGTTTATTTGATGAGTTGTAACATAATTTCCATTGATGGCTTAGGTTATTTATGGAGTATTTAGTATAGGTCTATTCATATACGATTTACATTGCACACACTATGAATTTATTAGTGGGACTCTACTGCATGTGAGAGATTTGTGATATCTGTCACATGTTAGTAGGGTAACTTTAAACATGAATAGACTTTATTAATTAGACCTAAGCTCAATAGTATCCCTGATATAAATAATAAGAAGAGTTTAATAAAGAAGAGCCTGCACTTAAGATGAGCTTGCACTTAAGCGGAGAAAAAATATATATGCACTTCAATATTTAAGATTCCGAGGAAAAAAAATATATATGCTAATAGTCAGGGGAGAAAAGAAACGATCTTTACAAAACGAGCTTCCATGTATAAGTTCTAATTACTGAACTTGGTTTGACTTTCATAAGTAGAGGAATATATTTATTGGCAGTGATGTTATGCAAGTCCTTTCTCACAAAATTAATGTTTGGAGTCCTACTACCTGAGGATTAGTGGCACTTTACACTTATAGGTCACTTATACAATTCACTCCATGATTGATTTGGGTCAAATGGGTGGGAAGGTTTATTGTTCATTGCTTACACTTTTGCATGATAACACCTGCTTTGTTCATGTATGGTATTTCTTGGTCCCTTGTCATTTTGTGACAAAGGGGAGTAACAGAATAAATATGACGTTTTGTGATACCTTATTGCATGATACTGCACGAGAATATGTTTTAACATGATAAACTTGTTGACTCAAAAATCATTAGTTGATACAGTTTCAGTTTTGCTAAATTGAGTTTTTGATATTTTAGTGGTGTCATGTTTAATTTTCGTATGTTGGGTTGCATTAGTAGTATGTTTATTCTTGATCATGTTTTACATACATTTTACACTGGTATTTGAGTTGTCTATTTCAGGAAACAAGTACACAAAAAATGAAATACAAAATTCATTCAAGACAGTTATAAGTTGTCATTAAGTTTGAGTCTGTACTTTAAATATTGTCTTGACTTAGATTGTGGGTTTGTCATAGAATGCCAAATGAGGAGTTTGTTAGGTATTTAATGTAATTGGATATTCTGTGAACAAAAAGGAATATAATTGACATAAAAAGTTAAGGAGCAGTGTACAAATAGTGAAAGTTGTGTATTTTCGATCTAGGGTTTGAGATTGAAAAAAAGGAAAAACGACACAGATTTTTGTTAGAGTGTCGTCAGGCTTGACTCGAGTTTCAAAAATAGAAATCTAGTTGTTGGATTGTCACCTAGCCTTCACTCGAGAGACATCTTGTTGTTTGTCTAGCCCATTCATTCCATAACCTACCCATAAATATGTTAAAGCTAGAAACGAGATTTCCAAGGTTGATTATTGAGAAAACACATAGCCTCCATATTATTTTCATCCTCTGAAGCATTACCCTTCATATTACAAAGTGTATTATTCTTGGCGGTGAGAAAAACATCTGATATTGAATCCAAATACCAAACTGCTGCTTCCTTGGTATCTGTCAGAGGTTCAGAAAATCAAAGGAAGGTGACTAGAGTTCCAGTTGATGAAGAATGCGGTGTTCTTCGTGCATCCACAAAAGATAGATGATTCTACAAAGCTATGAGTTGCTGCAGAATAGTGCAATCCAGGAGAGCTTTGGAAAATAAAGCTGGGAGTTAGTGCATGAGTATATAATCCAAGAGAGCTGTTGGAATTGTAGTCAGGAGATCAGATAGTGTCATCATCTAGTCTGGTAGACTGTAAGTTTGAAATACTTTATAGTGGATTTTTAATTGGCAAAGTGCCCGAAGTTTTTACTTGGTTGGGGTTTCTCCGCGATCATATTGTGCTTGATTTACATATTTTGTTATCAGTTTAAAATTCTGATGTATTCAAACATAGGACAATTTAATTGATTGCTTAACGATCTAGAATTAATTAATTGGTTACTTGTTGCTAGTTAATTAAAAATAATAAATTCCGCATTTACACGTATTCACCCCCCTCTAGGTGTAGTTTGGATCGAACTACGTAATTTTTCACTGTTCTTCACAGAGGTCAAGAAGGTTAAGAAAGCCATGGACAAAGTTGGCAGTGGACAGATCTAGTCGAAACGGATAGCCTTAAAGAACTACACTTTTTTCAGTTTACACTAACTGTAATCAAAATTTTACTTCTCTAGTAAATTTTCTTCATAGTTTACGCAACAAACTTTTGTTCGTCATTGCGTAAAGTTTGAGATAGATAGTTTTTACTGATACATTTAGATATTTAGAGTTGTTCTCCTAATTGCTTCAATATGCAATCAAATCTTCTTCGGATTTACTTTAAGCTTAGAAATTTCTATGATTCTGTGCATCAGATTTTGTGAAGGACATTTAGAGAACTTTACTAATTACTTCTGTTGAGAAACGGGTTTGATATGAACTTTGGAGAGAAGAAAATAGTTGTATTCCTCTCCTTCAATTTCATTATATAGAGATAATCAAGAATATGCGTATGGAAATAGTGTACAAATAAGGAAACACCATAAACCCAATTGCACTCTTACCTAATCTGCATATTCTAGTCTATTTATTTCCTTTACAGCTTCAATCTGCACTCATGAATATCTGCTTCAGATTTACTTTAGAAAATTCTCCGATTTTGTGGATCAGATTTCAAGTTCACCACAAAATCTTGAATTGGACATTGGAAGAGTAAAATTCTCATTAATTACGAATTTATTACACACATTTTTTTTCCTATATAACAAGCTCCCTAATGCGCATCAAACATTCACTCTCTATTTTTCACTGTATTTCTATGAAAATGGACCATTATCCTACACCAGCAAAGGTATTAGCGTCCCTCCTGATTGTCATGTGCACACTTCCCATGAGTTTTCAAAAGGAAAATGCTGAAAATGAAATCCTTATACTTGCTCAAAAAGGAGGGTATGATCTTACGAAGCAGGAGCAGTTTCATAGGAAGATAACTTTAGGCAATCGTTCGCTGAGATTGGTGCCTGGAGGATCGAATCCTATACACAACCCGGGACCTCCCAAGGCACAGGAAGGATCAGATCCTATACACGATCCGACACCATCAACTCCAGCTCTTTGATCTGCATTTCATGAGTGCAAGGTTAAATTTAAAATCTATTTCACCGTTCTCTAAAAAAAAAGGCAATAATATCATCATAATTTGTACTTCGTTGTACATCAAGGAAATAGATGTTATGGACTAAATAAAACTCCAGGTTTCATACAACTAAAGAGAGAGGGAGAGAGAGAGAGAGAGAGAGAGAGGAATGAATGATTCAAATATCAAGGAGGAAAAGGGGATTTTGCATTTAAATACGTCTTTTTTGAGAATCATCACTAATGACTAACTGCACCAACTTTAAACTTGTGCACCTACTGAGGACTCACTTTACTTCTTGTTATCGGAAGGGGACCTATGGAATCTATGGGTTCTTCATCGATGTTTCTTGTTATCGCAAGGGGACCTATGCCATCTATGAGAATCATCGTCTTTTTTTTCCATTGTTATCAGAAAAAAAATGCTAATTTGATTAGTCACACATAGGAGACTCTATTCTGCTATTGTGAAAACCTAAATTCAAGATGGCTTCAGGATGAAAATTTATCATTCTATATGCGTGACTCTCTAACGTCATTAAATTCTCGTGGAGCCCCATTCTTGCTATCAAAGCGACATAATCTTTCAAAGCCCCATTGTACGTTTTGTAGAAACACTTTTTTTTCCCATAGTTTGGACCTTAGCTCCATCGATCAATATGTTACCGTTGAAACATATAAGAATTGAAATCTTATATCAAAATACTATGTAAAGATCGTAAAAACAATCTAAACAAGAGTTCTTGATAAAATATTTATTTTCCAATTTTGCTACATATATATTAACTTTGACATAATAGATGACATCCTTGTGAGTCAGAAATTTTTTATACATTAATTTTGACAACACTTTAAACAACTATTGATAGAGATGTTTACAACTGTTCACGAAAATATGTTTCGAATTTAAATCACCATAAGTGCACAGTTCGTTGACAAGTAATGAAGTGAAAATCGTAGAATTTCGAGTATCATTCCCACGAGGATTGATTTAACTTAATTTTTATTATCACGACCTTAATTGAAGTTATTAGATTTGAGATGAGTTTTTCAGTTTTTGTGATTAAACTAAAACTAGAATGCAAATTAAACTAAAATTATGAGTGAAATGGAAAAATGACGTTTCAATGCAAAATATTTCAATGAAATTAATGTATGAACAAAAATGCACTAGGATCGCGAATCACCAAGCAAAGTTATCTTTTAACCCCTATTTTACAATTTGATAACACGATGAATTGATTGAAGAATCAATGTTTCTAACTTATCCGAAAACCTCTTTTGAGTAGAATTGAACCTATTCTACCATACCATTTGACTATATTTCTATGACAAATGTAATATATAAGAATGCATGATGTTTTGTAAACACTTAGATATTCATGTAAAGCATAGCGGTATATTTCTATCCCTATGATTCCTAGAATGATTTATACCAAGTTGAGTTTATTTCCCTTATTTCGAATGCATAAAATAAACCACTCAAACTCACACAATTATCGTGCACTATAATCATGGAGGCAAGAAAGTGTATATAAATCATTCAACATTCATCAAACGTATTTAAATATCAAATTGCAAAATAGAAATTAAAAGATCACAATGAGAGGTTCATCGTTCACCTAATATATAAAAAGTTTAGCCGAACATGGATAAAATAAAAGAACAATAAAAATAATAAAAAGAAAACATCACCAAAAACTTGAATTAAATCTTGAAATCTTGAAGCTTGAGTGAAATCCTTGTTCTTGCCTTCTTGTTAGATCTCCAATGTGTTTTTATCTCAAAGAATGTGTTCCTCTTTTTGGACGAGATTAAGGTCATATAGGTCGTCAAAATACCATATCATAAGAGATTGGTTCAAATAAGGAAACCAGAAAATTCGTGCCCAGAATCGCATGGTTATAAAAACTTTGCACTGTTCATCTCGTGTTGGTGCTTGGGCTACTGCATGAACTTTCTACCATGCGACTGCAAGGTAGAAGTTATTTTCCATTTGGTTCACTTTGGTCCCCAAACTTTATTTCATTTACCCTTTGGCCTTGCTTCCTTCTCCTTCTTCTTTTAACATAAAATGACGTCACAATGTGTTACTTAACTCAATTCTTGCTTGATTAACCATTCGGGTAATCTTCTGAATAATTGCATTTTGGTCCCCAAAGTTCATTTTCTTCCAATTTGGTCCTTTTTCGCTCGTTTTGGTATGCTCTTCATTCCATCCATCAATGTAACCCTATAAACAAAAATTATATCGAATTTAGCCATATTTCGACATATACATCAATAATTTTCAACGTAATCCTATGATTTGTTTCTATGTTGCTCGGCAATGTACCGGGTACTCTTCCAGTTATAGAGAGAGCTAACTATCCCATTGAGTCTCTAGCCATGCCCTGATTTTGGAAGTTTGTTTCAGTCTTCCTCATGAATTGATTTGTAGTTTCCCTATATTTATCGGTCTTCTCCATGAGTTTTGCAAACATGTCTTCCAACTAAGGTTTCTTCTCCTGATGAAACTATCCTGGAGCTCGATTGTGATTTTAGTTTTCACCCTAAGAGAAGTTTGGATGATTTCTCTATCCTTAGTTGTATGTTTCGGAATGAGGGTTGTTGTGCTGATGTTGATCCCATTGAACAAAGTCCGTATGTTCCATTCTTTGTGTAAGGATAGGACATTCAACTATACCATGTTCTGCTCCACATTCTTCACAAATTGACTTCCTAACTTGTGCTGAATTTAATATATATGTTATGCTCTCCATCTTGTGAAATAAGAAGTTAATCTTTGCAGACAATGTCGAATAAGTATTTACCTCATACACTCCAACTGCTTTCTTTGGACCTCCTCGATCTAAAGACCACATGGCTGAAGTATTAGCCATTCTCTCGAACAATTCTCAAGCTCCATCAATTGTTCTAGTGGTTAGGGATCCATTGGATGACGAGTCAACCATGCTCCTAAAAGTTGGAAGCAGTCCCATATAGAAAATTTTGATTTGTTTTGTCTTGTCGTACCCGTGTTGAGGATGCTTTCGTAGCATGTTGTTGAACCTGTTCCAAGCCTCATCAAAGGATTCAGCTTCAATTTGGCTGAATATTGATATTCCATGCCTTAATCTTGCCACTGTAGCCAGTGAGAAGAATTTAGTGCAGAATTTATGTGCCAAGTCGTCCCAAGTAGTTATACTTGCTACTGGGAGTGAATCAAGCCACTCAACTACTTTATCCCGAAGAGTATACGAAAATAACCTCAGTCTGATTGCATCTTCTGATATTCCCTGGTATTTGAAATATTGACACATATCTAAAAAGGGGATACATGTGTATACGGATTCTCGTTGGCCATTCCGTAGAATTGATGTCCATTCTGAAAGAGTTGGATGATATTTTCTTTTAGCTGAAAATTTGGTTGTCCGAATTTCGGTAAACAATGCTGAATTGGCTTTGAATAATGAACGGTGGCAAAAAAATCCCCAAGCAAAGCATTCCCATCATATTGTGCTTCAGCATTTGCTGGAGCTGCAGGTTCTACAATTGGTTCCAGTTGTTGATTAGCCATTTGTATTTGTTCTTGATTTTTCTTTTGTGCTGCTCTCGCTATCCTCTGTTTTCGATGAAAAGTTCGTTCAATTTCCAAATCAGTTGGAAGTAGTTCACCGCCAACNTTTAGCTGAAAATTTGGTTGTCCGAATTTCGGTAAACAATGCTGAATTGGCTTTGAATAATGAACGGTGGCAAAAAAATCCCCAAGCAAAGCATTCCCATCATATTGTGCTTCAGCATTTGCTGGAGCTGCAGGTTCTACAATTGGTTCCAGTTGTTGATCAGCCATTTGTATTTGTTCTTGATTTTTCTTTTGTGCTGCTCTCGCTATCCTCTGTTTTCGATGAAAAGTTCGTTCAATTTCCAAATCAGTTGGAAGTAGTTCACCGCCAACTGATTTTCGCGTGCAAGACCTGAAGAAGCGGAAAAAATAGTAGCACTTAACTCGGCCCAAGTAATTGAACTTAATAGAAAATAAAATAAAAACTAAAAGAAAAAAAAGCTTGAATTACTGTCTAAATAACAAAAACTAAATTAATACTCAATCCCGGGCAACGAAGACAAAAACTTGTTCACGTAAATATGTTTCGGATTTAAATCATCGCAAGTGCATGGTTCGTTGAGAAGTAATAAAGTGGAAATCCTAGAATTTCGAGTATCGTTCCCACGATGATCGATTTAAGTTGATTTTTATTATCGCGACCTTAACCGAATCTATTAAATTTGAGATGAGTTTTTCAGTTTCTATGATTAA
>CAIGRL010275710.1:0-11399 GCA_903798325.1 Fraxinus xanthoxyloides
TTTCGATATTTGTTGAGAATTTGAATTGGCGAGGATTTCACTTGTTCGACACTTGAATTTTGGAACTTGGATTTGTACTTTGAAAACTTGGATTTGATCTTGATTTGTCTTGAGGAAGACTTTGATCTTCTTGAATTTGCTTGATTTGAAGAAGATTTTGATCTTCTTCGTATTTGTCGGATTTGGAGTTAAGAGAATTCCTTCAACACTTCGTGATTTTCTCTTGCCCTTTCCCTCCTTTGTAATGAACTTTGACCTTATTTATAGAGGAAATTCGTAGCCAATTTTGGTAATCACTCACAATTAAATTGATTATAATTGAATAATTGTGAATTTTAAAAATAGTGGATGGACCTTTAAAATTTTATGGGCTTTAGTAGACTTTAATTTAATAAATTAAATTGGGCTAATCATTTAAATCGACCCAACCCATTATTTGCCATTTTATTTATTCATTTATTTTTTTATGTCTACAATAGTACTTCTTTTAAAATCTTAATAGGGATTGGTTTGGAATGTGATAGATATATGAAAATATTTGTTCAATCCGATGTATTAAACTTCAAGCATTAGCTTCTTGAATTTTAATCACAGCTAGTTGAACAATAATAATTTTAACATTTAGCCCCTGTTTAATGCTCATTAAAAAGATTCTCTCTCTCTCTCTCTTCTATTTTTTTTTTTTCGAAAAATGAGTTTTGGAATAATGAATTTTTTTAGAGAATATGGTTAAAAGACATTGAAATTTTTTAAATTTACGTGCAAAATATTTTATTATGAGATTGTATGATAGAAAATAATTTTTTTTATAAAAAAGGTTTTTGGAGAACGATAGACAAACAAAAACTTGAAACAAAAAACCATCGTAATAACATAGTTACAAAACACAATAGATGAGTTAAGCCATGTGTCAATCCCTCATTACACTATTGAAGATAACGTGAATGTGCCCTTTCATAACCAGCAAGCAGAATGTCGGAGGTGACTGTTCTAATCCACCGTAAGTGATAAGACAATGCTGTAGATGTCATCCGGCGGCGATAACCACCACCAGGCCAAGCCAAAACGAGATGAGCCAACAACACCTAGAGTTCTTACCATTTTATCTTGTGTACTAGAGAAGCTAGTGGCACGTAATGACCAGCTAGTTCTTGGCTCGGCTCAGCTCGGGAAGAGCTTGAACGCCTTCCATGGTGTGAGAGCACCGAGTATTACGATTTTGAATTATATAGAGAGAATATACAAATACACGAATTGTAGCCCTTCGTGTTTCGTGGTAGGCTATGTGTATATAGACAGGTTGGTGCATAAGTATCCCGACTCGCTTGTGGTGTCAATCAATGTTCATAGATTGCTGGTTACAAGTGTCATGGTAGCTTCCAAGATTCTCGATGATATGTGAGTCTCTCTCTCTCTCTCTCTCTCTAGCCCAGTACGAAAATTTATGTACACAAGACGTCTGTTGAAAAAATGAATCTAGCATGCACGTCATGAGAATTGATGAAGATAAATATTTGTGCTGATCGATGATACACATACTTGGACCAAATTTTTGGTTGAAGATGAGGATGGAAAAAAAAATAAAAAAAATCCTCGTATCGCTTATGAAAATCTTTGGTGTTACGTTCATTCGACAAAGAAATGAACTCGATAAGCACAAGGTGAATTGTGTTGAATTCATATTATCTTCTATCCTTTCAGCATTTTCAATCGCCACAACCTAATAATATAATAGAGGAAAAGAATCCAAATATATTATTTACTTCAGAATAAATAATTGGTATGTTAGGTACGTTATTCTTGATAAGAATACAATATACTTCGACAAATTTTAGTATATTCCTTAATCTTATTCACTTTAGTGTACTAAACTTGTCTAATATGTACAAATTACAGGGATATATTGAAATAGCATCACTATAACAATACATTTTATGCCCCAGTAGAGTGAGCAATACAGAGTTCAATGTACTAAACATGATATGTCTCAGGCACTATAACAATGCATTTTACGCCCGTGTTGGTGGAGTGACCAATACAGAACTGAACAAGCTAGAAATCAAGCTGCTTTTCCTGTTAGACTTTGGAGTAACAGTAAGCTCTCGAGTATTCGAAAGCTATTGCCAGCACTTGGAGAAGGAAATCCTGTGTAATGACGCAGCACGGATGATTGAAAGGCTAGCAATTTCCAACTCTGTTGATGATGTTACTGAAATTTCTGTCGAAGATACGCAAACTTCTTCACCACCACAGATTTTAGACTGATCTCTTAATTTATTACACTATCGGATTCAATTTATCATATAATGTAGTTCGAAATGTCTACTCTCTGCTTCTTTTCTACTGTATTAATGAAAAATTATGCAAATTAGTATTGTCAAGACTCGTGATAGAATGCCCCAACTCTTACCATAAAAGGTCAAGCTAGAGATGTCAATGATTGCAATGACATAATGCAGCTAGACATGCACTTGAGATTGAACTGTATAGTTGGATCCATCCGTTCACAAAAAGAGGCCATTAACACAGTACCAAAGTGCTAAACTTAGCGAAGATGTGCCAATTAAAGAAAGGTGTTCAACTTGGCATTAACTTAGCTCAAACTCACATAGGGTATGGCTTCCCTTCCCTTAGAACTTGAGAGATGGGACAAATGCGTGTCGTCAAGCAACATGGTCCATGTAAGTGCTGGAAAACGTAAGAGTTACTTACTCCATGGGGGCATCGCTCTTGTTACCGCTATTAATCTCTCCACCATTCCATTGTGAAGAATAACGCGCCAATCCACCAAGGATTACCGGGCTCAGTCTCGATCCAACACCACAATCGGCCAAAGGAACAAATCCACAAACACACACTACCAAAAGGTTGCTCCAATCAATAGACAGCCCACTAAGAGTCTAGGATGAAAAGAATATAGCCAAGGAAGTTAACCACAAAGGCTAACTAAAGGAGAAGAAGAAGAAGATCTCACAAACAAGGCACAAAGCACATGCACAAAATCACAAAGGGGGAGAGCTCTACTTCTCAAGACAAACAAAGGGGCGGCTTTTCCCATTATTCTCCTTACCAGAATAGTGATGGGGGGGGGGGNCGGCCAAAGGAACAAATCCACAAACACACACTACCAAAAGGTTGCTCCAATCAATAGACAGCCCACTTAGAGTCTAGGATTAAAAGAATATAGCCAAGGAAGTTAACCACAAACGCTAACTAACGGAGAAGAAGAAGTAGATCTCACAAACAAGGCACAAAGCACATGCACAAAATCACAAAGGGGGAGAGCTCTACTTCTCAAGACAAACAAAGGGGCGGCTTTTCCCATTATTCTCCTTACCAGAATAGTGATGGGGGGGGGGGTAGTATATAATAGGATTAGGTGGGTTTTTAGGTTAGGTGATAGGTTAGGCCCAATAAGACATAGTAGTAGGCTAACAAACCGTAAGAGTTGTCCTAATTCTAACTAAATTAGGTTGCTTCAAATAACCCTTGTGGGTTACGTGAAAAGTTCGACTAATTGTGGTGTCAATATATATTCAGTCAATTGGTTGATGCAGACTGAATAAAAGAACAAGACTTTCATCATCGCCTAGGGAGGTCGTTTGACAACAAATTGCCTAACACCATTCTAATTAAGAAACGACATCTATTACCGCTATAGAATAGATTTATTCTAGGTTCCAAAAATCTTGGACAAGAGACAACCGTGTCCTGGACATTATTTCAAGTCGGGGCCTAATGAGAGCTTAAATAGAATGATGGTGAACAATTCGAACTACAAACTCTATCATTGACAATTGGCGAGTTCACGCTTCGAGGAAGGCTTAAACTAGCCTAGTTCACAAAAGAGGTTGTTACTTCTTAGGTATTAGATACCAAATAAACTGAGAGCGGTGGTGATAAATTGGGTCGGACTAATTCACAGGCCTTGAGCTCAGTATTGCCGTAAACATTTAACCTAACAAATCTGTATTGAACTTAAAAAATAGCACAGAACATACAAAAATTGCTTCTGCAGAAGAAACAAGAAACCCTGTATATATATTTTAAAAAGGCTTCCTAGAAATGTCATGTTGATATATTAAGTTGGGATAGACAAAAATATTATTCAAACAACGCAGATCTTTAAAACCGTCCAGCCATCGAAAGAACTTGAGAGCGCGTCTCAAGGTTAAGCAATGCAGATCTTTAAAATCGTAGTTACATTCTCCACATCAGCAATAATATCAACTTTCTGTAGCCCAAAATTTACCACGTGGCAGTCACCCAAGCCAACATTATCCACATCAGCAACAATATCAACTTTCTGTAATTTTCTTCTATTACATGGTATATCAGTTCTTAGTGTTCTTGCTTTAATTTTGCTTTGAAATAAAAGGTGGCGGGATTAGTCGACTATTTTCATTTTTCCTGAATATTTTTATTGTTGATAATGATCAGTTTGCTATTTATTGGATCCAGATTTTTTGTTTAATCCATTAAAAGTCAAAATCCTGCCACATAAGTTATATATTCTTGATGGAAAACGTTGAAAAAAACCCAAAAAATCCTACAGAAAAAGGTTATTTTAGTTTAGAAGGAGTAATGATTTGTGAGGAGGTAAGAAATGGAGCCTCTTTGTGAGTTTTGTAGAGGAGTGAGTGCAGTGTTTTATTGTAAATCGGATTCAGCTAAGCTTTGTTTGCAATGCGACGGTCATGTGCACTCCGCAAATTCATTGTCACGTCGCCATTTACGTTCCTTGATTTGTGACAAGTGTAGTTCACAGGCGGCCACAGTGAGGTGTATAGAGGATAAGTTGTCGCTTTGCGAGGATTGTGATTGGAATGGAAATTCCTGTTCCGTGGTCGGCCATCATCGTTTGAAGTTGAGTTTCTACATTGGATGTCCTTCTCTAGGTGAATTCTCAAAAATTTGGGCTTCAATTCTTGAAGTACNGTGGTTTATTGTAAATCGGATTCATCTAAGCTTTGTTTGCAATGCGACGGTCATGTGCACTCCGCATATTCATTGTCACGTCGCCATTTACGTTCCTTGATTTGTGACAAGTGTAGTTCACAGGCGGCCACAGTGAGGTGTATAGAGGATAAGTTGTCGCTTTGCGAGGATTGTGATTGGAATGGAAATTCCTGTTCCGTGGTCGGCCATCATCGTTTGAAGTTGAGTTTCTACATTGGATGTCCTTCTCTAGGTGAATTCTCAAAAATTTGGGCTTCAATTCTTGAAGTACCGCATCAAACTACGAGTGGTTTTGATACTTCCTTGGGTGCAATGACTACGAATGAGAATTCTAATACGATTGCAGCCTCCCAAAATGACTTAGCACCATGTGAAAATTTTAGACAGTTTGCTGTTCCTCCCCCTCCTCTTCCATCCACTAATAATTCCTACTATTTTACAATATACAATAGAGATCAGGAATCCTTATATAGTAGAGACCAAAATTCCTTCTTTTCTGATGGATCAGGCCTACAAAAGGTGATTTAAATCGTTTGATCGTGTATTAATTATTATAACTATTTATTTTTACAAATGTTTCTAAGCCTCCATTTGGGAAGAAATTATGAACGGTTTAACTTATAAATAAATGAAAAATAGTGACAGATAAGTAGACAGTATGTACGAGTCCATTCGAATGCGTATTTGAAAATAAGTTTGACCGTCTACGAATGATTTGTAAATTTTGGCAAATGGATTGTAAGAGTAAAACATACATATTATCTTTGTGAGTGTCACTGCCTCAATGATATTTGTACCAAATACTTGCTCACCTTTTCCATTCCAAATTGTACTTTGCTTCACCCAGATAAACCAGGGTTGTGCGCACATAACGGATCTCGGGCTTTGCAACTGATAACCAATGCGACAGTCTTGACATGGATGATATTGGCTTGAGTTTTGAGATTAGTTATGAAATGTTTGGGAATTCACAAGGTCAGCCAAGATACAACTGCGAGGATGGAGGAATTGCCAGGCAATTAATGGAGAAAAACTTGTAGGCAACCGAATCAAATAGCACACTTATTGAAAGTGCATTAGAGGTTCATTTCCACAACTAGAATTTTTTGTAGAATTTCATGCCCCATATTGCTATTATGTCTCCATATAACTTTTCCCATTAATATTTTTCAAGTGTGGTTAAAATTAAATGTTGAATTTGACTTTGATTTTAATCAAAATTTTAAGCTGAACCAAATAAGGGCATGAACGTATTTTGTATTTTCTTGTTTAGGCATCCTCATCAGGGCAGCAAGATTTCAGGGTTTTCCATCAGCCTTCATCACAAATAACTGCTGGTTCCAGTAATTTTAATGCAGACAAGGAGTAGTGTTAATTGCTTGCATATGAACCCAGCAGCTGCATGCAACAGAACAGAACAGGATTAGGATTTCCAAATGGTCAACTTCCTTCAACCATATCCCTCTCACTCTCCAATATCACAGGAGAAAGTAGTGCTGCTGATTATCAGGATTGTGGACTGTCACCTGTGTTTCTTACAGGAGATAATTCCCTATGGGAGTGAAATTTAGAAGCGAGTTGTCCACGGGCAAGAGATAAAGCCAAGATGAGATACAATGAAAAGAAGAAGAAACACAACGTATATATTTTTTCTGCTCTTTCCTTCCCTATAAGATATGCTTCTCGTGAAGCCAAAGCTGATACAAGAAAGCGTGTGAAAGGTAGATGTGTGAATGCTGGAGAAGCTTATGACTCTGATCCACTCATAACAAAGGATTTTTAAGTTTATTAAGCTATGGATTTCACCTCTGCCATTAATGTAATATATTCCCCGGTGAAAAGGTACATTCATTTGCTCCTCACATTCTCATTACATATTTTCTTTAGGTGCAACTTTGTGTTTTTTTTTATACCCAAGTGTCCACGTTCGACGACTAATCCTGGAGTCTAAGCCTTGACCCCTCAAGAGGCACACCGGTAAATCGCGAGATATGCACCAAACTGCCCAGGGTTCAAAAGCACCCCACTGATCTGTCAAAATGCCGAATGAGTCAACATATGTTGCCATTGCCTTCCAGGAGAACTCATGCCTTCTAGGATAAATCATGTCTTCCAGAAGAGAGTCTGTCTTCCAAGAGCTATAAGAATCGAACTCGCGACCTCTGAGCAGCAACTAAGAGCCCCTTCCTTTACCAGTTGGGATGTGCCCCAGGGGTCTAGGTGCAACTTTGCTAGTTTGACTAACGATGGTTGGTAGCACAATTGATAAATATCTAGATTGTCAAATCATCAAACTGAAGCATATGAAAATGGTGACTCCACTGTAAAAACATCTTAAGTTAGTAACCAATTTAGACAAAATGAAATTTAAGGCGTGTTCGGTGGATATTAAAATCGGATTAAAATTGAAAAACTAGTCATTATTGTTGACTTTTATTATACGAGTGAGATTCAATAACGACTATATTTTCAATTTCAATTGGATTTTAAGCAAGACCAAATACGCCCTTAGTAAAACATATAATTTTGCTGAAGTATTCAAGTAGAGTTCGAATTTATTGTATCCCATTGTTCCATCGATTACCCTCTCAATCAAATTGTCACATCCTATAAGATAAATGTTAAAAAAATACCTAAAATTTTAAATGGTGTGTCAAAATTTGATTGAGATGACGACCAATGAGGCAACCATACGTGAGCAATAGATTTTAACTCATTTGGATATCGGGTTCTGCTTGATCTTATCTAATAGTTCATGACGTTCGTGTCTAATCTTGAACTCATATTTAGTATTTCAAATTGAATATAACTACACGACACGTGATTGTCATCCATTTATATTTTATTCAAAACTATATATATGTTGTATTTAACATTGTGCTAAACACAGGGTTGTATTTTATGACAGGTCATGTGAAGTGGGTGGAGTTAGAATCAGCCTGACCCAATTGAGAATTCTAGTAATGTCATTTCACTTGTATGTACATATTAATAATTTTACCTTTTTATCATCTCTTTCTAATTCTTTATTTTGTTATTGAAATTTTGTAGGAGATCAGAGCGTTTAACCACCTTGGAGATCGAAAATTCAGCAATCAAACTTTATCAACTTTCAAATTCATTGCATGTATTTTATTCATTAACAAACTTTTGTGTCTCGAACGTTGCAAGGAGAAAATTCGCCCAATTTTGATTGTTAAGGTATCGGTATAGAACATAATATTTTAAGTTTAGTGTTTATTAGATTGAAAATGAAAGAATTTGAAGTTGCTTGACCATTGAATAGTATAATTTCCTTAAAATTTTATGGATTTGCATCTCAATTTGTCAATTTTACAATTTAAACCCCATGTTTGGTACACATTAAAATTTTCATTTCATTTTTCTACTCATTTTCAATTACACATTCTTCAATAAAATAATATTTTTATCACATCGATAAATTTTTTTTTTCAACCACATATTCTCATCAATCTATTATTCCAGAATACATTCTTTCAAAATAATGTGGCTCAAACACACCCTAAATAAGTATTATTCAAGAGGATTCTTTGTAATGTTTGATTTATTTGTGGATTAGTAATTTTGTGAGAATATTCTCCAATTGTCACCCGTTTGAATTCCTTCATGGTTATTGAGGTGAATATCCGATCGTAAACTTCAGAGTCTCGTGGGATTAGTCGAGGTGTGTGCAAGTTGACCCGAACATCCACGGTTATTAAAAAAAAATGGTAATTTTGTGAGAGCTACTAGTTGTATTGGTTTATTTTTCAGACAGAATTAAATAGACAACTATTCTACATATCATTCTTTTATATTTTTTCTGAATCCTGTTTAATTCAGTATACATGTTCGTATATAATACAAAACAAATTAATTTGGACAATGATTTTGATTTCTTTATCATTCTTGAGTTCTTAATAATTCAACGCACCCACAACCAAGATCATTCAACTACTTTCCTTAAAAAAAGAAAAAAAAAAAAAAAAAAAAAATTAAATTTTAAAAAAATATATTAAAAAAAAAAAAAAAAAAAAAAAGGATTATAATCAACTACATAGTACCGAAAATAAACTAATAAATCTGCAGAATTAGTCTTCTTCAAACCGCATAAATATAACATGGAATATCTCCAAATCTGAGATTTCTCGGAGAATCCAATATCACATAGAAAAAAGGATGAAGAAGAAATAATTAAAGAAACAAGAAAGGTTCTTTCCAATTTATAATGTACTTTCCTTCAGGATTTTGATCAAAACCGCTGCCTCTCCCCTTCAAGCAAACAATTGTGGGAAGAACCACCTCGACCGAAGTTTCAACCAGATATCGTTGTGTAAAACTTCCACAAGTGGTGCAAAGCAAGCATCTGATGTGTCTCTGGGCTAAGAAATTTGCAGCATGGACAAATCTATCACATTTCTTGCACAGAAAGGCATCATCAGCCTGGCAATATAATGAAGCCTCTGAATTGCAAAGCTCACAGGAAACTACGTAAATTTGAGTCTTTTCTTCTTCTTCTTCTTCTAATCCTTCTCTTCCTCTGCACATTTTCTTGGTTTCAAAGTGTGTATAATATTGAAAGGTAATATCTTTGAAATTGTAAGAGAACGATTATTTATAATAAAAATAATGCAATAATTTATAGAAGAATGAGAGCCCATGATTTTCTTTCCGGAATGACTGGAATGCCACTATATGAATATGACAAATGGTCATTGTTTTACTATTTTTGACTTATCTTCCTTGCATTCTTCTTTTCTTTTTTAGATAACTTTCGTGTTTTCATAAAACTAGCTCGAGTTAGTTTTTGATATTTATCTTAGCATATCAAAACTATGACATATAATTGAAAAGTTGAATTCACCTATATTATCACATATAAATTATTTTTATTTTTTAATAATAATTGAATCAATAATTTTAAGGAATAAGACATACACTTGTACGTTTCAATTACATATATTATTAAAAGAGGAGGCGTATAAGAGAAAGAGTTTATATATATATTGTTCGAACTAATCAGTCGTCCAATACATTTTTAACGTATCCACACATCATCTCTTTTTAGGTAATAGAAAGTTGTCAATGCATTTTTTGACATCTTTGAACATTACACATTGACGTCTTCTCATTTATTAAGAAAAGATAACGTGTTGAGTTGTCAAAAATGTATTAAGAGAACAGCAACAAATTGACAATAAAGTTCCAACTCGTGGAAGAAAATGCGGAAAAGGTTGTAGAATAGAAATGAAACACATGACAAAATGAGAAAGATCATTTTATTTTATTTTTGTGATTTAAATGAAGGCATAAACACTTGTGGATGTTATGTGCAAAGAGGATTAATTAGTAATTTAGGGTTAGAAGATTATTTTTTAAATAAAAATGGAACAAGATAACAACACTAATTGATTAACCCATAAAACTTTATGGGATTCTTGAATGGGCGGTATGAGCCATAATTTTTTGCTGTTGAGTGGTTACCAAGTCAATTTTGGTTTACTAAAAGTAGGTACTTGTATGGCCAAGAATTAAAGTCTTTATTGTGGATCCTACCATCTCAAATACAGTCATTAATCTGGGGTGACAAATGATTTGACTTCTTCTACAAGGAGTTGATGCCAGTTCCTTTGAAAATAGAAATCCCAGTTCTTGAATGGTTGGTAGTACGTGTAAACAAATGAATGACAACAATGTCTTTGTCCACTTACAAAATTAAATTCATTTTGGCTTGTGATGCAAGTCGTCTATACATGTTTTGTGGTTGAAACTTTCCAGTTTCTGGTCTTTAATGTCGTATATGAGTTAGAAGTTTTAGTATTGCTGTGTGTGTGGTCCCCAATATTAGTCTGCTCTCCACCCATTCAACTTCCGTTTGATTTACTTAAAAATAAAATTTTTAGTAGATTTTGATAAAAATTGATGGAACGTATAGTTGAAAAATTGATAAAAGTCGTGAATCTCGAGAATGTGTGATTAAAAAATAATTTCGAGAAAAATGGGTCCAAGTAGGAGCTTAGCATGTAGTACTAGAAAATGCCATTTTGATCCTTTGAGTAGATGGTTTAAAAAAAAATGAGAAAAACCATACTGTTTTCTATATTGGATTTTCAACTTTCTTAAAAAGTATAATAGGAGTTAAATTATCTGTCGCGTCGTGTTACAAGCCAAGTTATAGTTTGCCAAGTGTAAGGTGGTAGCGCCATGAGTTCTAGACAAATCAGATTACAAGGCTTTGGTGAACAAAATTGAGGTTAACCAGAATTACACTCAACATATAAGAAGACCTCAACCACTTAAAAATTATACTTTTCTTGGCCTTTCGGCTAAAATCAAACCACTGTTTGAGCCTAACTTTTAGTTCATGTTTGACATATATTAAAATTTTCATTTTCATTATTCTACTTATTTTTAATCACACGTACTTCAATAAAATAATA
>CAIGRL010275731.1:0-11095 GCA_903798325.1 Fraxinus xanthoxyloides
AATGGTCAAAAATTGGGGAAAATGACGTTCTGCGCCAAAAATCTGAAAGGTAGGGACGTTCTGCGTCAAAAAACGAAAGGTAAAGACGTTTTGCACAAAAAACCCAGTCAAAGGTAGTGACGTTTTGTGGCAATTACCCTTTTGAAAAATAATATAGAAAATTTGAAAGTTTGAAACTTGAAATTATAAGCTAAAAACTTGTAATTCGGATTCAATTTAGGAATTAATTATCGATTTTAGGTAAAATTTTGAATGATCAATTCTCAATATGACATACACAAAAATATCGTGGGGGTAATAAACTAAACATATCGTTATTTTAAAAACGTACTCGTCGAGCTTCTTTTCTGCCTAAAATCGCACGAGAGTCGTTAGTATCTCGAACGTTCTACTTCAGAAAATAAAAGGAATAATAGGTTCTCAAGAGAAGCTTCGCGAGACGCTGCTCTCACAATTTTTTTGTTCTCTCATTAGCTGACTCAGTTGTATTAGATTTTCTTCATTCAACTCATTCGGCTGCCAGGTATAATTCTTCTCTTTCTCTCTCTCTCTGTAACATATGCATGCAGATGTAAATACCATTCGAAACTTTTATATATAGCATGCTGTTCGTGATAAAATCTCGTAGATAATGTTGAAAATGCAATGTTTGCTCATTTTGGGGATTTTTTTTCAAATAGATTGTTTCGTTGGGCAAGGCTGAGAATATTGAACAATGTAGTTGATCTCTGGGAAGAGTTGGGCTTTTTAGAGAAGCCTATGAATTTGTGAGAAACATCCTGTCTTAGGTTCAAGGAATTGTGCCACAAGTCTGAGATTAGGTGCCAAGGTGGTTAAATACTACCTTATAATTGTGGAAAATAGTTGTTTTTGTCCATCATTTTTGCTGGGGCAGAGATGTGGAAATTGGGATCATGCTGGAATTCAGAAAGTGGGGGCCTATGACAGACTTAAGCTAAAAATTTCGTCGGAGGTGTTGTGTTGGGTTTTAATGGCTTCATTCAATCAGCAGAGCAGATGTAACACAGCAGAATTATAACCAGAACAGATGCAAACCAGAAGAAACATAAACCAGGAAGAAGAAAAAAGAACAGAGACAGATTTTGTAACAGGAAGATTTCTTCCTCAGCCTTTATTGACATAAGACCACATTCAGTTACATTGAATCAATCACCATCTCAGGTGATTCACCACACAATCAGATCATTACAGAAAGATTTAACCAGATTGATTTTCAGAAAACTTCTTTTCTCACAATCTCACTTTCTCTTCTTATCTTTCATATTCATACAACATGAATCATGTAGAAGAATTTCCAGATTTGCTTTCTACAAATCTCACATACTACATACAAGAAATTCTACTTTTCTTCGCTCTGTCGAGCTCCCCCTTTTTCTATCTCGAGCTCTCTTTACAGAGCTTCTCCTTTACTAGAGCTCCCTTTCCAGAGCTCCTCCTTTACCAGAGCTCCTCCTTTTCGGAGCTCTACATCTGTATTTTCGAGCTGCCCTTTCTTTACACCTTATGCAGGTTTTTATAGACACAAAAAGTGTATCATTTCAGTTACAAACCAAGGCTCCAGTTGGTTGAAGATTCTAACCAAAAATGGCAGTTGAAACAGTTGGTTAAAGGCTCCAATATGTTGGAATAATTTTGCAAGAGCCGAGGAATCTTCAAGGAATCAATTCCCTACATGTTGCCATGCATTTCTATTCGACAAATGAAGTGGAAACTTCTGAAATTCAGAACTTGTATGTGACAAAATTTGATGTCATTTATAGATGCTTGGATGCCACTTGAGCGAGCAATGTGTTGAACGAATTTCTGTAGCACCATAAGTAAATCTCCAATGTGTTAACAGAAAACTGCAGTTAATTCCGAATAACTGAAATCAATTAATACGTTAATCAAGTGCTGAATTCTATTTCAATTAACCTAAGTACTTCCTAATTTGGAAGTGATTTCGATCTAAACAATAATTCTAATAATGTAATTTTTATAAAGAAGTTCCACTTACATCATCAATAACTGATTGGTTACCTGTGATTTGGATTTAAGAAGCATTTAAACTATTGTGGATGATAGGTGAGAGATGTCTGCTTATGAGAATGTTTTTGCCGGGAAGCTGAGGTTGAAAGGCAAAGCTTTGGATGTGAGGACCGGTGGTGTTGGGAAGAAAAAGAAGCACAAAAAGCAATACGATCAAATATCTCATGCTGTAGGATATGAATTGAAAGGTACAAAGGATCCTTTTGTAATGATAAATTGACTCTTTTTCTAAACTCTTTCTTCTCCTGGTTTTGTTTCCTAGCTGACGTGTATGTTGTGAGGACTCAATTACTGAATTCTAATTGAATTTGTCGACGCGGTAATCCTGTGCAATCTTTTGAATCTCTGTTTTCTGTTTCTTTTACCATTCTCTCGGTTTCCTGGTTTCCCTCTTGCTCTGTTCATGAGAAGCAGCACTGAATATATTCAAGTTGTTTTTCAAGTCTGAATAGAGGGTGTAGCGTCGAACTTGCAACCTTACGAGTCATATGTTTTTTTTAACACCATCTTAATGTGTAGGACTTCTTCTGTCTATCAGAATCCCACTAAGCATCCACTGGTTTATCTAAATTTGCATTTCAGGTGGAAATGACGAACAGTCGATGGATCTTATTGGGGTGGATAGCGAAAAAGAAAGAACACAAAATGATGACTGTCTCACTCCGGCAGAGAGGCGGTATCTCGAGTGCTGGAAAAAAATCGACATCCAAAGACTTGCCAAGGCAGCAAACAAATCACACCGTGACCGTATTCAAGAATTTAACCACTATCTGGCTAATTTAAGTGAACATTATGACATTCCCAAGGTTGGGCCTGGCTAACATTCCTTCCTGAATTGTTGCTGTTCCATTCCTTTACTCCCAACTAATGCAGTTCAAACTTTATTTCATTGAACTTGAACATTGTTCTTGTTTTCTCAATTCTCTTCGTCATGTGGCTGGACGGTCTCAATTTGTCCTCGTGTAATAACAAAAAAACTAATTCTTTTTTAAGTACTAGTCTGTGGTTATTTTGAAGATAATTTTAGCGTGTTAAATGTGTTGGATCCTCGTGAATTCAATTTTTTGCTATGACTACTCTGTGATGGATTTGTTCTTATCAAGCATTTAGAGAGATTTACTAAGTTATATCATTCCAGACCTAGCCAGCAAATGAAGAACGTAACCCAATTCGAAGATATTAAACCATATTAAAAAAATGTTCACTAAACTGGGATTATACCAAACCAAGAAAAAAACACAAAAGGATTAATGACAAGGTAAGTTATGGACAAGGAAATGGTTATATCTGGACGGTTAGTGCCAGTGGAGGACTTGTAAGATCCACAATAGATTGATTGCTCTAGCTGGGGGCAAAGGCGAAGGGGAATCATCAGAATAAAACCAGATAGAAAGAGGCGTCGAAAATTAATGTGAACTACTTGAAGCTATCACAAAAAACACACAATTAAACACAAAGGAAATAACGATGAGTAAGCACAAATTTATGCAATGGAATCTAAAACTTGAACAAGAATGTAAAATATGTAGCGATTGATAGTAAAACAAAAAACAGATACAATAAAAGAGACGAGAATTGGAGAAGAAGAAGAATCTTGAGGACAACAAATATAAGAAGTCCAATAAACAAACCAAAATATAAAAACTTACAGTAGTTTCAACATCTTTATTTGTCACACTTGGATAGAATTTTGTTGAAGCCTGAGCTGCTTCATTAGCAAAGAAGAACGCCTGGTGAGACAAAAGGTCAAGGTAAGAGAAAGAGTAAATGGCTTCCAATAATAATGTAAAAGCCATATTCAGTATGGAAATGAGAAGGAAATAGTCATTTCTTGCTGAAGAAAAAAAAGTCTACATCAATCAAGTGAACTATGAAAACAAGTTTAAATAAGAATGGAAACAGATATCCAGCTTCTCCCATGAACTGATATTATCTCACTTGAAATATTTATCTCAAGATGCTAGCGTAAAATATCAAATTATCCGCACTTTAAATAGAGCTTACTTTTGGAGTAAAACTAAATAATTACATAAATAAAGAATGTCAACCTTAACATGAACTTCAGAGCTTATATCATTGGCAAACTGAATGAGAGTAAGTTCCAGCTCCAACTTTACAACACGGCACTCGGTCGAAATAGGATGCAAAATGTTTACATCTGTCTTACACTTGTCCCCTACGAAGAAATAAGCATAAATATCAACAATCTCCACTCAAATAGCATCATCCTTGAATCATAATGTAGAAAGTAGCTGCAAGAAATCAAAGGACCTGACTATATAGGAGATTAATGATATAACCTATGGATAAAGAAATATGAGATTTCAAGAGATCCAAGTTCGTTTAGATGTATAATAGAATAAAGCAAGCATGGCCATTCTATACACATTATTACACATAATAAATCAAGTTGTGTCATTTCCATCCCAGTAAGATGGTTATAATCTCAATTTATTACATTTTCAATGGTAAATGTATAATGGTCACTATCATCTCACAATTTTCATCCAGAAAAAATAAATGATTGGGTGTTACTTTAGTGTCTTGATAAAAAATGTTATATAGCGGTAGGAGTATGGTTTTACCTTTACAAAATAGTTCATTATATCGTTGGCATTAGCTTTCAATAGTGCTCATGCTGCTTTTCCTATTATGCTTGTCCGAAATCCTCCAGACATGTCTTCAAGACGAATGAAAGTGTTTGCTCTATAGATTGAAGTTGATGACATTAGATGTCGTCGTTTGTTAGAACGAGTTATTGTTTCTAGTGTACATTGGAATCTATATTTAGAGGTGTAAATTAGCTTAGCATTGCTTTTGTAGACACAACTTTTGAGATAATATTGGACCACAAGAACCCATTTGAAATGGAAACTGATCATAAGTAATTACTATATCGATCACCTGGAAAAATGGTTTTTCCACATCTAACTTTAAATTCTATAACAATTGCCTTATACAATAGCAAAAGCAATAGTTAGTTTAGTAATGTTGAAGTGAATGGATGTAACGAACATATGACAATGTAACTGAAAATGAATGATGAATTTGCACAAAAAGAGAAAAGTGATATTCTGAAGATTCGATTTGGTTGACTGTAAATGAGATTTGTAGAGAATTTCGTCGAGAGTTTTCTGTAGATATGTTAGCGGTTCCTCAAATATTTGACAGAAGAAAAAGAAATCGAGGTCCGAAAGAATGAACAGTAAATCCACTATCCTCTCTTTTCTATAGTGTGTGTAGAGAGTCTATCTATACCACTTGTAGATATTTACCAAACAGTTAAAAAAAAAAGATTGTGAACATTTTTTTTATGTTATTGTGTTCAATTCATTACTAGATATATTAGAAGATTCAAAGCGCCTAAATTTTTAGTTTTACTTAAGTATCTAATGAGGGAGGACATAGAGTTCATAGAGAATGTGCATGCAATCTTTATCATTTTATCCACCTTCAAACATTCTCTTGTAAATTCAAGGGAGAGGGGCCTAAAAGCACATGTTAGTGACAAAGGTTTGCAGTTTGCTATCTAGTGAAATGGGCTATATTTTAGTATTTGATTTTACTTTCTTTCGACAAATATAACGGTCTGTTATGACCACGGATTCAAATATATTGAATCTTTAGTGCAGAATGACAAGAAAACATGTCCCAATTTAAGCCTTTGATTGGTCCTCGTTTCTTTAAAAAAAAAAATATTCAACTACACATTTTATTGGACTTATTATTTTTATCAATTTTTCAATATATTTCACAATCCTTTATCAAAATTTATTAAAAATTTAATTTTTATTCGAACCTAACATGGGTTAAGTTTGTTACTAAAACAAAACAAATTTTGTCATTTAAGCAAGTGACTTGAAAAGTGGTTGAGAAAAATAAAGTAGATGTTAAATTATGGATGACAAAAAAGCTCGTGGGCTTGGACGGCTCGGAAAAAGCCCGAGCAAAGCCCGGCCCGAATCTTTTCTTAAAAAAAACTAAAAATTCAGTAGAATTTCTGCCTGCATCATGCAGATTTAAGAGGAAAAAAATTTAAAATTTAGTAGGCAGAAAAAAAAAACCCAACCAGCTCGACCCTCTAAGACTCGAGCCCAAAGCTCAGGCCGAGCCTTTTTTTTTTGCCGGACTCTGCTCGGGCCAAAAAAAGCTCGGCTCGAGCTTTTTTCCCGGCTCGACTCGTTGACATAGTTAGATTAAATGGGACATAATGACGTGTTATCATTTTAATGGATGGTCGTAGTAGGAGTATGTAAACGACTTTACCGAAGCCTTTCCCCTTCGATAAACTAGCAAATTTTCCGCTTGCGCCTTATCATGTAAAAATGAAGAAACTCCATGCCAAAATTTTCATTTTTTCATGGAATGAGAAGATAAGTGCCTTGAAATGTCTATACAACAAATTTAGTAAGGAGGATTAGATAATGCTAAATAATTTCATCGTGTAAAAGTTAAAATATTGTTTATTATACTGTTCAGTCCTACCGTATACTCTATATACCAAACTACATCCTCAACAATTTGATGCTCAAGACGTTTTCATAATAATTTCTCCATCCTTGTCAATTTATGAAAACTCTTAGATGAAATAGCCATGGCTTCATCTAAGAACAAGCTCAAGAAATAGATACAGAAACCATTAACATACTATTAAAGTTTATGGGTAGAGGGAACAAGATCTAGTCTAGGATAAGTTGAAACAACATAAAAGTGACTTCTACTATTACATAGAACTTCTCAGGTAGACGAAAATGCCTTTCCATTCCCCTTTGAGCTCTGATTTAAACTGTGTAATGTTGCTGAATTGTGTCAATATCTAATCCTTTCAGCTTCACCACAGATTCCACATGCCCCTTCAGTGTATTCAGTTCCCTAAGCCTGCATCACAGATGAGGATTCGATCATTTTCTCATACGGATTAAATCTTTTGAAGGATCCTAACACGAGAACTAATTCTAGGCACAAGTGTTTTTAAGGAATTGATAAGCCATAAGCAGAAAACTGACCTGGCAACCTCAGCACGTCGTTTGGCCTGCTCTGCAATTTCAGAGAGCTCCCGATAACTGCTCTTCTCATTGAAAAGGTTATTCGTTTCCCGTGGTTGAAGACCATGTAAAGTCCTCTGTGCGGTAGCCCATTGTGCCTCTCTCTCTTCTTTCCCATAGTTGGACTTTGTAGTGAAAGCAGTCTGTTATCAAAGATCGAGTAAAGAAGTAAGGATCGAGCAATACAATTGCTTAAACAACTTAATAAACACTTTAAGACAACATACTTTGTTTTCCAAAAGATTATCCCAAGCCTTTCCGCTCAAAACATAACGAATGCAGAACTTGAGGATGTCAAGTGGAACATAGGTTACGATACTGTAAAGCCAGATGAGACCGGCCCAACCCCAACCACATCCTTTGATCTTTGCAAAATTCCAGTTCGCATAAACAGCTATTAGGGTAGCAACCTGTATTTTCAGTTTAATATATGTAATTTCACCGAAGTCCAAAGTTAGACGAAGGATGAAGTTTTGTGAAAGATACTTGAAAAGGAAGAGTTCCTTACCAGTTGAGCTATTATAAAAGCACCCATCAAGAACATTCCAGGGCGTTCAGCAAAGGACCAGCTACGGGACCTTGTAACAAATATTAGTGCTTGACTAATAATACTCACTTGTAGGTATAAAGCTGCCATTATTTCCCGAGGACTATCTCTAATAGATCTTACACCAAAGTGTTCCTACAGTGAACCAGATAAAGATCGAGCAATGAATAAACAAGTCGTGATGTATAAGTTTGCTGATCCTAAATAAAATAAAATAAAAAATTTATGTCCCTACCGAGAAGAAGTTAGTATCTTTCATGACCCAGAAAAACAATACTGTCGCAAGTGCCAAGTAACCTCCCAAGACGACTCCAGTGGCGAAAATCTCTCTCAGTTTCCAACTGTCTGGTAAAGGAGATGGCTTCACTCGATCCTTCGAGATTGTCATTATAGTTCCTAGAGTTAAATGAAATGTGTAAATTATGCATGGGATGGGCATAACTAGTAGAGACATCTTTTATTTAAAAGACGAACATAAAAATGGTGATGTCCATATTCATTTGTTTACATTTATTGATATAGATGACCTTACCATCATTTAGGATGGCAATGATTAGAACCATGAAGGGGGCAAAATCGAATTCCCATATCAGAGCAATAAGCATAAATCCAAACTGCATTAGGCATATGGATAAGAAACAAATCGATCAACTTCTTAGTTAAAGCAGGACAATTGAACGGTTCCTGATACTTACCACAATACGAATTGTAATCGAAACTGCATATATCTGGAAAAACAAAATAATCAAACAACAGAAAAATCAGATACTTTCAAGGTAAAGAGGCTAAAACTTGGATTTATAAAAGAAAAGCTGACTCACGGTGTAATTCTTCATTCTCTGGAAAATTGCCCTGCTAGTCAGTACTGCACTAATTATGACACTAAGTCCCGGTTCAGTTAGGACAATGTCGGATGCACCTCTAGCAGCATCCGTTGCATCAGCAACTGCAATGCCGATATCTGCCTTCTTTAGAGCCGGAGCATCATTAACACCATCTCCCGTCATACCACATATGTGCTTTCTTTCTTGTAACCTTTTTACTATTTCATACTTGTGCTCTACAAATACACACGAATGATTTCAGGCTGTATAACAAAAGCAGTCGACCACTAATGTCATATTTTCACTCCTATCCTAGACTCCTAGCAGAGAACATAGAAAAAGAAAATTGACCTGGAAATACTCCAGCAAACCCATCAGCCTTCTCAATCAGCTCGTCTACAGGAAGTGCTGCAATAGATTCATCCTTGTCTTGTCCAAGCAACGATGATGACGGATACATGTTTGTCCCCATTCCAAGCCTGCGGCCTGTCTCCTTGGCTATGGCTAGTTGGTCACCTAAACAACAATGAAAAGTGTTTAAAAAAAGGCAAATATAATAGCCATTGAACACGAAGGGCTTGAGAGGACTAAGATGTAAAATCCATTACCAGTGATCATCTTTACATTCACGCCCAGATTCAATGCTCTTCTGATTGTTTCTGCACTGTCATGCCTTGGTGGATCAAACAATGGTAATAAACCAACAAGCTGCCACGGTGCCCCTGGACTCTCTTTGGTCTTCTCAGGGACTTCCTGGAGAGAGAGAGAGAGAGAGACGAAATGAGAATACAACAGCAGATGAAATTAGCTCAAGAGAATTCATTGAAGTAATATATGCAAACCTGACGAGCAACTGCTAAAGAACGAAGTCCGCGTTCAGCAAACTTATCAATTACAGCATGAACCTTCTTTTTAACATCTTCCTTGGAGTTGCACAATGCTAGGATCTATTCATGAGCAACGAAGTTTACATCTATCAGTTAACTAGTTTAATTCCTCCCCTTTTCCATCAAAATATAAAGATGGAAACATAAAACAGATTGCAAGCCATACTTCTGGAGTATGAAAAACCAGAAATACCTGCTCGGGGGCACCTTTACTAGCACGATGCCAATTTCCATTAGAATCTATGTAGGTTAATGCAGTCCTCTTATCCACAGGGTTGAAAGGAAAGAAATGAACCTCCCGGATACCAGCTCTAGCCTGTGAAGAGAAATTAAAGAAAATAAGGAAAAAATTAGTACTTATCCGACATTTGTTGAAGTACAAATATGAAATACATGTATAATGACTATCATATAATATAAATCATCAAATAAGCCAACTTATTATCTACTATTTATGCTATATACCTCTTTTGGATCGGCAAGCATCCCTACAATGGCAGCATCTATTGCATCTTGATTTTCAACTCTGGAGGCTCGCGCTGCTAGCAACATCACATGATCTCTATCTACTCCCTTCACAAACACTTCAATGAGACTTTTATCAACTGTCAGCTTATTTAAGGTTAACGTTCCCGTTTTGTCACTACAGAGAACATCCATGCCTGCCATTTCCTCTATGGCAGTCATTCGCTTTGTGATTGCGCCCTGCTGAGAAAGCCTGTGAGAACCAATGGCCATAGTAACAGATAACACAGTTGGCATAGCAATTGGAATTCCTCCAATTAAGAGAACCAGCAAATTGTCAATTCCATCCCTGTACTTCCGATGCTGTATCGGGTACATGACTATGACCTCGATGATTATTCCAACAAAAATCGAGCAGATGCAAAAGTTACCGATTGCAGTGAGGACCTTCTGAAAATGTCCAACTTGGTTGGTGCTATCAACTAGATGGGCAGCCTTACCAAAAAATGTATGAACACCAGTAGCTATAACAACTGCTTCGATTTCTCCCTGTTTACAAGTCGAGCCGGAAAAAACTTCATCTGAGGGGTTCTTAGTGACAGGAAGAGATTCTCCCGTTAAAGCAGATTGATCAACTTTTAAGGGATCACCCTCAAGAAGACGAGCATCAGCAGGGATGATATCTCCCAACTTGATGCTTATGATATCTCCCGGTACAAGGATAGCCGCATCCTTCTCAGTCCACCGACCATCTCTAAGAAGCTGCATTCCATTTTCACAATTAAAAAGAATTCAGGGAAGTTATAGCATATATGTACATATAAATCTCAGTCACAGACCTTAGTTTTCGGAGCGAGTCCAGCCATTAGAGCTGCTGCAGCATTACCTGCATTGTTTTCTTCAATGAAACTGATGGTCGAGTTGATAAACAACAATGCAACAATGCCAACAAAATCCTGCCAGTCGGGAGGCCTTCCATCTCCATTTGCTAGAACGATAGCCATCAAAGCAGCAGCTTCCATGACCCAAGACAAAGGGTTCCACATAAAGCCTAAAAACTTGAGAATCTTGCTCTCCTGTTATTAAAATTTTGAATTGTGATGTTTCAAATTCATTTAGAAAATACACAAGAAATTCTGAGTCAACTTTTAAACCTTTTTTTCTTCCAATTTGTTTGGACCAAAAATTCTGAGCCTGCTCTCCCCTTCCTCCGACGACAGACCTTCTCTTGTACATTTTAGCTGCTCAAATACTTCCTCCACCGGAATTCGTTCCTAT
>CAIGRL010275804.1:0-16172 GCA_903798325.1 Fraxinus xanthoxyloides
CAGTGTATTCTTGGCATTTCTATCCTTTTTAGTGTGAGATGCTATATCAGATACAAGACGAGAACTGCCACAGAAATTTTGATGCACAACTTTTTCTCTATAAATATATTTGGGTATCTTTCTTAAAATCGTTTGATCACTTATAGGGTTAGTAGGTGGATGTACATGCAGAGTCTTAGGAAAATCTAGCATCTATCTGAGAATCAGATGATCGATGTTCTCAACCAATCAAATTATTTTCATTTTTTAATTGCCTAGGTATATGCTCAAGGTGAACTCGTGTAAATCTGAATCCAAATGAAGAATTAGGATCTGAACTTATCCAATTTTTCTAATAATAATTTTGTTTCTCCTGCATTGACATTTTAGAGAGTGTTTTATCAAATATAGTGCATCGTTTTTCTTGAGATTTTGGATCAGCTATTAATTCCCCTTCCTCACAGGCTTATTACTGATTGAATGCAGGTGGCAACCCCAACATCCTGAACTGTCTAATAGAGACGGAGTCAGGGGTATATATCGAGTGGATGTTGATATTCCAGCAGATGATTGGGCTAATATTGCTGATTTCTATGATGTTCTAGTCTTTAACACTGGTCATTGGTAATTCCCTTTTCTGCTGTTCTGTTGGCCATTACGATGATCGTGTTGCCAAATTTATAGAAAAATCAATGAGTGAATTTTTCTCTCCACTAGTGGTTAGTTACGTTGCTCTGATTTTAAGAACTCTATTTGTCACCTGGTTTGCGGTATAGTACGGCCATGATGGTAGGCGCATAAATTGAAAATTGAGCTTATGCAATTAACATGACAAAGCAGTCTTCCATGTTTTTCTTAACATTGCTTCTTTCTGCTAAGTCGCCTTCACTGCTAGGTGCAAGCTTGATTCTAGATGGATTCTTTTGTCATGTTTTATGTTTAGTAATGTGATATGTTTCATCGTGTATCATTAGGATGGCATCAAAGTAGTTAAGGACCTGTTCAAACCCCTTGAATCTCTTCCTCTTACAAATGTCTGTATATAGGCACACACTGAACCAAGAAAACTGAATTTGGAAGTGAGGGGAAAGAAGGATCTGATGATGCTTTCAACTTTCTACCAGAGATCATGATTGCACTAGGTTTTAAGTTTGTTTTCCGTAAAATGTGCTGGTTTGATGCAGTTCGTGATTGGAATGTTTTACCCTGCATTTTTACGTTGCTAGATCATTAACATTTTGTAATTTTATAATTTTCTTTTGCTTGCTTATTATTGTTAGGTGGGGCTATGATAAATTCCCGAAAGAGAAGCCTCTTGTTTTCTTTGAGGGTGGAAAACCCATACATCATCTAGAAATGTTGGATGGGTTTAAAGTTGTTATTGAGAATATGGTAGCTCACATTGAGAAAGTATTCCCCAGGAGGACACTCAAGTTCTGGCGGCTGCAATCACCGAGACACTTTCACGGTGGTGACTGGAATCAGAATGGCAGTTGCTTGTTTGACGATCCCCTTGAGGAATTCCAGGTATGCAATACAGAAAGTCTTCATTCGTTCTTTGCTTTACATGTGGAACTTCTGGAAATGCTCCCTTTTTATTCTTCCCAGTGAGGCATGCATAGAATTAACAACTGATGCCTACCTGATTTGTAATACAGAAAGATTGATGCCTGATTTGTAATATTAAAGTACTCTAATAAAGGAATTATATTCACAATTGGTCAAAAGAAATGTATCATATCACATAACAAACAATTTCAAAATTGTTGTTGTTATTATATTAGCAATAGAATTAACAACTGATGCCTATGCAGCTTGACATGTGGTTTGATCCCAGTAATAATGGAGTGAACAAGGAATCAAGACAATTGAATCGCATCATTGAGTCGGCACTAAAATGGACAAGTATCAGAACACTCGATCTGACTCATATGAGTGAGTTCAGAGCAGATGCGCATCCAGCGATTTGGTTAGGAAAAAAGGATGCAGTTTCTATCTGGGGTCAGGATTGCATGCACTGGTGCCTACCAGGTGTTCCCGATACATGGGTCGATATCTTGACACAACTGATTGGATATAGCTTGGAGACGGGGTGAAGGAGCAAAGGGATTCTATAAAACTGGATTTAGAATTGCCTTTGCTCCCAATGACTCCAGTAAGAAAATGATGTCATCCTACAAGTGGGATAATCGAGTTCCTGGTAGTTTCTTAGGAGACCTAAATCGAATTGCCACATTTCTTCTGTATGGAGTTGGTTTAGTACATAACAAAGATAGATGGAAATTTTTTATCTTATATTTATTTAGTTTATGATGTTTCAAGAAAAGAGGTCCCTGTAGCAGCAAATCTAGAAGACTAAATCGAGCCGTCCAAATTCCATGCTTTCTTGTAATTTCATATACGTTGTAATTTTTTGATTTGTTGAAAGCAAAATCTTTCGGAGCAAAACTCTGATCCTCCTCAAGAAAGTTTACAAGTTCTTGGAAATTGGAGGCTCTAATGTCCGATTGGAGCATGTTTTTGTCTCTCGTCCTGTCTGATTTTTTATTGGTAATGAGGTTTTTGTGCGCATGAATATATATCATGGTTTTGTGTCTGTGTTGGTGATTCCGCGTATGGAGGATCTATTTTGCATATGTACAGATTGAAGCAAGATGGATAAAGACCAAGGTGGCAAGTGGCAACGAGTCAGAACCTCTGCAGTACAAGGTAATTAATTACACATACATAATCCTATGTACTGATGCATCACTTTCTGGACCTTTGTTAATTAACTCTTGCTTACTTTGTGCATAAATCTATTTTCCGTTGTTAAACATTTACGTAGACGTGGATATTGAAAGTCTCTATCCACTGTGAAGGTTGCAAGAAGAAAGTCCTTCAAAGTATCGAAGGTAATTTCATATCTAAAATATATAGAAATGTATAGCATTTATGGCATCGTGTATGAGGTGATGCATTTTTTATTTATTTTTATCAGGTGTATATGAGATAGAGATTGACTCTAAACAGCATAAAGTTACAGTGATAGGGAATGTGGATGGGGAAAAACTAGTAAAAAAGCTGGTCAAGACAGGGGAAACTGCCGAACTTTGGCCGGAAAATTCTGAGATAAACTCCGTGAAGTCGAAGAATAAGAAAAACAAGGACCCAAAAGATAAAGATGAAGAAAATCCTACAGATAATAAAACAATAGCCGAGGAAAATGGAAACCCGAAGAAAGATGACAATGCCACAATGGCCGGGGTGGTGGTGGAAGATGACGGTTGAGAGGAAGAGCTAGCTCAGCCGAATAATAGTTCTCCACGTAAGGGTATTCTTCCATATCCACAGGCTTGCTATGCTATACCAGAATATGCTTCCACCTAGTACTTACTGGCAGCGTGGTTATCCTTATGCTCTCCCCATGTATTCTTATATGTACTCACGACCGTATGATAATTTTCCGCCTCCTCCACCGTCTGATCCCATTGATGATCATTATGACGATGATGTAAGTGGGTGCTTAATCATGTAACACAATCTTTTTGAATTTTGCCATTACTATTTACGTTTTAGTAGTGTTATATAAGATTGAATAATAATAATAATAATAATAATAATAATATGAACAAGATGATATAGTGGAATTTAGTGGAATTTTTTTATTGATCATAAGCATGCCAAGAAGGTAGGTGACAAGGTAAGGCGATATTATATATTTTTGGTGTAATTAAGGGGATTAAAAAAAAGTCTATATTCCACGTTTTCCAAGTAGTAGTATGTTATAATTTTGTGGGATTTTGTTCAATTTTATTCAAAAAAAAAAAAAAAGTGAGGAAATTTGTCGTTTATATGAAGATTTGAGAAAATGTGCAAATGAATATAACGAATCAAGCAAATAAGAGCGTGTTCGGTAGAGATTAAAATCGGATTAAAATTGAAAAATTAGCTGTTATTGTGACTTTTATTATATGATTGAGATTTTATAACGGTTATATTTTCAATTTTAATTGAATTTTGAGTTATACTGAACATATCCTAAAAGATTTTATATTCCAATGGGCATATTTAGTAGAAATTAAAATTAAATTAAAATTAAAAAATTAGTCGTTATTGTTGACTTTTATTAGATGAGTGGGACTCAATAACGACTATATTTTCAATTTTAATTGAATTTTGAGTTATACTGAACATATCCTAAAAGATTTTATATTCCAAAATGAATATTCCTAAGGTTGAGTCTTAAGGTGTCATCTTATAATTATATCAATCTTACTAAAAGTAATCATATAAATTATTATTTTTATTTAAACAACATGAGAACATTAAGTTATTGATAGCTTATTTTCATTCTTTTTTCTTTATTTATGCGCTTATTGTGGAGTACATTTGTATTATTTCGATTTAGTCGTCATTTAAAGAAATATGTATATAAATCTGTTTTCCAATCTACATAGTGACATTGCTCCAACTTATTAGCGTACTTGTTATTAATGGAAAATTATAAAGTCAAAATTCGAAGAATTTAAGTTGCGTTGAGATTTTTCTTGAACTCAAGAATGAGAAAATCTTGATGAGGGTTGTGATAAGTAAATCTTAACCATAATTCCACCATCACCCCCTAAATCAAGAAAGATTATTTAGATCTTCCTCAAACTAATAATGTTTCATAGATTAGAAATCATGTTTAGGTCGTGTTCGGTAGGAATTAAAATTGAAAAATTAACCATAATTATTGACTTTTATTAGAGCGCTGTCTGGGCGCGCTTCTAGAAGGAGAAAAATCAATTATTTGTCGTTGTAGCCCATCATTGTTGACCCCCTCGCTCAAGGGTGGGTCATAATTGTCTCCTCCAACGGTCATATTCTTGCTTTTAATCTATAAAAATAGCAAAACCAGACAAGCACTTGACAAGTGAGACCCAATAACGACTATATTTTCAATTTGAATTGGATTTTAAACACGACGGAACACACCCTTAATCCATATGGGTCCATCTATGAGCTCGTGAATGAAACAAGAAATGCAACAAATGAACACACAAAACTTTTTTCAATCGAAAGTGGATGTCCACTTTTACCATTAATTAGGCCATAAAAGCTAAAGACGTGTAAAATGGAGTTATGAACGAACGAAAATGTTTGCTCTACTTTTTCTTGGGATTGAATTTTCATAAACAAAAATCTCCTCTACACGCGCAAGAAAGAGAAGAGAAGAGAAATTTAGAGGTCCTACAAATAATTAAGCAGTACAGAAATATTGACACATAGGCGAGATTAAGGTTATATCCAATACGGTACTGTTTTACGCATCAAGCAGCACAAAAGTGCCAACAACACTATTGATCTTTTATTCTTCCCAACAAAATGCGTCAAAAATATATTGATAAAAGGACAAGTCCTCAAAAATGCATGCACTTATTATTATTAGGATTATTATCATCATCGTCATCATCATCATCCACATATTTTATACATTGTAGATTATTTGATCACTAAAAAATTTAGTTCAAATATTATTGAGTACATATTATTCCCAAGTAGAATTGTTGTTAGAATTTAAGTGTGACTCGAATTCTTTATTGAAGCGATTGAAAAATTCTAATTGAAGTGCACATCAAGAGAAATTTAATTCAGAATGCTTTTGGAGTCTTATTCAAGTTGAAATTCTATTTGAAAGCTTGAGAGTTAAAATTTATATTGGACTTGAAAAAGTTGAAATTATGGACCGAGAAAAAAAGTCGTCGCATTTTCGCTAACTGACCGCTCGAGCAACACCTGCAGGTTTTCTCGCAAAACTTGGTCGCTCGCCTCGTCTATCGCCGGTGGGCGTTCGAGTGACAGGATTATTTGTTGTGCAATAAAATCTCAAAATTTTCCCGCCATATTTTCTTGTCTTTTTTTTATTATTTTGCTTGCGATCATATACTTCATTATTGTATCATATAGTTTCAATATCTCAATTTGGTAGTTGGTTTCATATCAAGTGGTTTCAAACGATACGTGATCTTTGAATTCTTAACAATTGGTATCAAAAATTCTAGACATAATTAACACAACAATTGCCAAGTATCATAATATTCGTACACAATAATATTCTTTGGTAGGATTGATTCCTTTGTGCTCCAAACTATTTTGTTGGGAGCATCCAAGGTTTTATTGAAGTTCCCATATGTATTTTTAAGATAGCGTGATCACCTAAATAAGAATTAATAGAAGTCACTAATTTTTTCTAATTAAACGAATGTATAAACGCCTTTTGAAAATAAAAAAAGAACACAAATTAATTTGTATCAAACAATAAAAATATGAAGTGATGGTGAACAAGAATAAACACAAAATGTTTGCACATACAATCGATATGTTTTAATATTAATAATAAAAGTCTTGTTCAAGATAATTTTGCTTGGTTGTATGAATTCTTTTCATTACTTCCTACCGTTCATTAGTATGTTTACCAAAATATAAAAGATTTATAATAATTATATTTTTAACATCATGTCATGTCTACAAAGAAGAATCTTTAAATCGTACATGTCCTTATTCCTCGAATCGTCAACTTATCCTCCAAAAAAATGCATTTATATGAGAAAATTGCAAGAATATTGCCATCAATCAGCTGTTCTAAGCAAACTTCATCCACTTATAAGTGGAATAAGAATATTGCCATCAAATCAACCATGCTATCAAGCAAATATGAATCCACGAGTGGCAAGAATATAACCTAGCACATTAATGTGCCTTACAACTTATTCTCTTCTGTCTACTCCCAAAAGTCTATAAATTTCCAAGAGGATAACTTTCAAGCTTCAATATGTTACCCTTTCCATCAAATTGTTTGAAGATGAAGCCTCAAAACCTCCTCGGAGACAGCTCTTTTTTCCACGAGTCAAAACGTCGTCTTGGAGAAAAGCTAAGGGAAGTACGTGAAAACACTGTTGTAGCCATGACTGCAAAGCCTAAAAGTTATAATAGATTTGTGGGAGTTTCGATTTCCCATGAGATGGAAAGAAGAAACAAGAGATCTGGTACAGAAGATCCCATGAGGACTATAATGTTTTTGGGTTCTTGGATCCATTCTTAGGCTTGTTATTAATGTTCTTGGACAATAGAATGATCAAGAACTAAAAGTACAAGAAAAATCTTGCGCATGTTACGAAACCCTACTATGTATCAATATACAAAAGAATGTTACGAGGAACAAATGAAAAGAAGAAAACATTTGAATTGTGTTCTTGAATATTCTTTCTTACAACATATAGTTGAATGTTTGATAAGAAACCTTTCACCCCTTATGATCTAGTTTAACCAAAAATGTGCAAAAATACGTTAAACATGTATTACCAAAAGTGTGATATGGAATATCATAAACGTTAAATAATGTTTTTGCAATGAAAAAATAATTAACAATACTTTTAATGCCCTTTAGTATCACCTTTTTCAACTTGTGAATTCGACACAAATAAGAAATGATCTCTCTATTATGGAAAAATCAAACTTCTATCAAAGAGAAGCCGATGAAAGGTTTTCATAAAAATTCTCATAGAATCGAGAATGAAATTTTATAAATACTTTGTCCAAAAGGGCTATCCCAATTTGGCCCAGAGAACAATTAGAATAGATCCAGCCCAAAGAAACCAAAACCCACTAAAAATGATGAAAAATATCCAGCTTACAGAAACCAATCCCACCGCTTACTCCCAGTGACAGTCCACCAGACGATTTCGAAACTTTCTCAGCCTGAAAATCAAAATCGCTAATTCCCCACCACCAGCTCCATTGCAGGTTGCTGTGGACGATAGCCTTGTGGATCAGAAGGACATTGAGGCGCTATTTCAAGATTTCTAGCTGCAAGGTTTGATGACTTGGTCAATAATTGATGGTTTTGAATTGGTTATTCTTTGATATGAATTGGGTTTTGGTTTGCTGGAATTGTGTTTGTAGATTTCGGTTTCGATTTGATTGAAATTATGATTAACTTTTAGCTGTAGTCCGACACTTGAATTATGATTAAAAATTTGTACTTTTTGTTATTCTGAATAATTTTACTCATCGGTTGTAGTTATGTGTTTTCCTGTAGTTGGTTTTAAGATCTCTTATTATTTGTGATTTCAAGTTGGTACTATGTGGAATGCAATAGATGCTAGAAATATTAAGAGTTTAATGCTTGAGACTTGTACGATGGATAGGGAGTCATGCCCATTTTCATATAAGAGTCAACACTTTCAGCATTTAAAGATCATAATGAGTTTTATTTTAGCTAGTTTAATAGCATATTTCATCTACAAGTGTTCATTTGCTAAATTTCCAGCAAGTCATGTGAGAAACTGGTGATCCAGTTGATAAGATTCTTTATGTAAATTTGCAAAATAAACTTGTAAAGCTGTTCCAAAAATCAATAAGCACGATAACATAAGTAACTTGGTTTCTGAAAATTTAATCTAATTCAAGTGTGGTAGCCAACTTAAAGTGATTTTACTGTAATCACCTGTGATACAGTAATGGCTTAAAATTTTTATTTTTATTTTTTGTGTTTGTATCTATATTGTAGCAGTTTTTACTGTATTTTCTTTTGCAAAGATTCCACTTTTCACTGTATTTGTTGTCTTCCTCTTATAGCTTATTATGGCTTGCATTTGTGAATTTGTTCTGCTTTTTTTATGTTGTGTGGGCTTTCTTCTAACTTCATTTTTGTTTTTCATTAGTTTCTTGTTTAAAACTGCCCTTTTTTCTTGTTATTTTTTCATATGCAGTCTTAACTTTGCTTGTGTAATTACTTAAAAAATCTAAGCTCAAAGTAACAAGTATACAGAAGACAACAAAACTGTTAAAAATAAAATTGAATGTATGAGCATGATCAGTGTTTGTAATTTCGGTGATGCTTATTGTTTGTCATACGACTTGTGGTCCTTAGTTCCTTTCATCATGTTACCTAGTTGTTATAGTTTATTTGTCTTTCTATGGATAGTTTATTTAGCCCAGGCCTGCCCCAAGCCCATTAGTTTTTTTAGGTTAAAAAATTATGGAAAAAAACTTTTTTCCTATTTACCATCCTGGTATTAAAAAATAAAAAATAAAAAATAAAAAAAAATTGTGCCTGTCCAGTTGGTTTACATTAAGTTTAATACTTGACATTTTGATGCTGCTTTTGCTTGCAAAATGAAAAGGAAAGAGAATTCATAATGACTTCTTTCTTATGGTTTTGTAGTCTTGAGTTGCTGCTACATTCCTACTTCAAGTTCTATACAGCCATCAGAGTTGATACAGAGTTCATCGTTGACAAGTTTGATCACTTAAAGAATCGCAAGTTGTATCTTAAGTAGTATTTTGAGGTATGTATATTGCACATGCCCGAACTTTTTGTTATCTTTTTGTTTCGTCTTTTACATTAATGTATTCGGTTAAATAAGCAAATGGAGGGTAGGCTCATTATGTCTCCATTTTTGTCATTTCGAGCTTTTCTCGGAAGATCGAAGTTTTCTTTAAAAAATTTATACAGGCCCTCGGCTGATTAATCCCCGATCCTTCTTGTCAGCCTTGGCCTACAATTACTACAGATCATTTTATCACCACTTTGCTGTATGTGTTTTCCATAGAGAAACGATGTCAGATCATAAGGCTACCATAATCGATGGTAAAGCAATTGCTCAAACAATCCGATCTGAAATTGCAGCCGAAGTTCGTTGCCTCTCCGAAACCTATGGCAAGGTGGGTGTGTGTGCAGTTTTTATCTATTGAATTTCTGTTTAATTGCAGTAGGACTTATAGAAGTGTATATATAGGTGTAAATGTCGAATTTGTACAGTCTAATCATGTATTGGATCTTAAAATTATAAAGGATATAAGGGCAACCCTTTTTTTAGGGAGAAAAAGAGAGACTGAGCTCAAAATAGATTGTAATCTCTTCATTATGGTAAAACATTGCAGCGGCAAGTGAAGCGGCAAGTGAATGAAGCTCTCTCACTAGGAGGGAACTATTATAAAGCATGTGTTCTTTACTTGCTTTTGATTCCTATTTCATGGTTCGTGTTAATTTTGCTCAATATAATATGCATTTAAGTGTTTAATCAATATCATGAACTTGTTTTGAAGTAGTTAAGCTAATTTCAGGTGCCAGGGCTCGCGGTGGTGATTGTGGGAAATAGGAAGGATTCTGAAAGCTATGTGAATATGAAAAGAAAAGCATGTGCTGAAGTTGGGATAAAGTCTGTTGATACGAACCTGCCGGAAGAAGTTTCTGAAACCGAATTGATTTGCCGGGTCCATGATTTAAATGCAAATCCTGATGTTCATGGTTAGTTGGATATGAACTTACAGATCGACAATTACTTCAATTCCTTCAACATGATTGGATATATTTGATTTCATTGCCAGTAATTGTCATGTCCATGATCTTAACAATGCAAGTGGGCATGGAAATTCTTATTCATAATACAATTTGTTCCTATATTTGTCCGATTGTGCCAACTGGTATGACATCATTAACTGATTGGAAATCCTTATTCATAATGCACTTTGTTCCTATATTTGTCTGATTGTGTCAACTGGTATGACATCGACATCATTAAATTATTTTTGGTTGTATAATTTGCAGTAGAAAAACTGGTTATGAAGTGATATACTGTTCATTTATATAAAAACTATCTGATACACGTAATCTAACCATTGTACTGGCAATAAACCTTACATTTATCTGAACTATTCGGAGGTTGGGGGGTATTGTAGAATAGGCTCGAGAATCAGGTTCAAATAACATTACTTATATAAAACTTAAAGAACTGGTGATAGGAGAATGCAAAGAATTTGCTTGCATCATGAGCTGTGTGTATCATGCATTAAAAACTACAAAATTATGTTTCTTTAGCTAAAAATCCTTTTTCACTGATTTGAACTGGAAACTGATTTTTACTCGTAGTCTATGGCCAAAAATATCGTATAGTTTCATTTTTGGTGTGTGCCAGTTGAGGTGGCCATATAATTGAGGCTTCTACCCATATTATCCACTTCTCCTTTGATTCTACAATTCAGCTGACATGCCCATCCACTTCCATTTTGTTATTCATAATAAATTTTGTTTTCATCTGTTATTGTGCTCTATTGGTGGGGAAAGTGATTAAAAAAAAAAAAAAAAAATTATTAGAGAGTATAAGATATGAGCATTTTCTACATTGTCTCGGTGCAGGTATATTGGTGCAGCTTCCATTGCCTAAACATATAAACGAAGAGAATGTTCTAACTGAAATCGCCCTAGAGAAGGATGTAGATGGCTTTCACCCTCTAAACATTGGCAAGCTTGCTATGAAAGGCAGAGAACCTTTGTTTGTTCCTTGTACCCCCAAGGTATATCATTCCTGAAATACCTTTGAGTTCCATTTGAAAGACTTTATGGACAGTTATTAATGAAGAAAATATTTAGTCGGTGATTTTGTGGCAACTTAATAAATATCTGGTCTTATGGGCTGGCTGATGTAAACAGGGTTGTCTTGAGCTTCTAAAGCGAAGTGGCATTACTATAAAGGGAAAGAAGGCAGTTGTGGTGGGTCGAAGTAACATAGTTGGATTACCAGTTACTCTTCTCCTTCTGAAGGAAGATGCTACTGTTACTGTAGTCCATTCGCGTACGAAGGAACCAGAGAGCATCATTCGAGAAGCTGACATTATTATTGCTGCGGCAGGACAAGCTATGATGGTAACAATTGCATTCACCTCTCTCTTGTCGTCTACATATTGAATGCAATTGATCTTTCCTGATTGTAATTTCCTTTTGAGCAGAAATTTTGATTGACCAATCTAACTTTCAGATCAAAGGCAGCTGGATTAAACCTGGTGCTGCATTGATTGATGTGGGGACAAATGCTATAGATGATCCAAGTAAGAAGTCTGGTTATAGACTGGTCGGGGATTGTGATTATCATGAAGCGTGTAAAGTAGCTGGATGGATAACTCCAGTTCCTGGTGGTGTTGGACCAATGACTGTTGCAATGCTCCTTAAGAATACCTTGGATGGAGCCAAGCGAGCAATAGAGCATTGATTGTTCTTCCTCCCGATTAATAAAATATTCTCTCTTCTGTTTAATTAGATTTTGACTCTTAGAACCCAGTCGAACTGTAGTGGTGTAATAAGATGGAATTAGACAGTGAGCGCTTGGCCGACGTTACATGGATAACTGATTCTCTCCTCCGTTTTAATGTAGCATTGGCCTTGAATTTACATCCGAACTTCTCTGGAATAAGGGAATACCTTGGCAGATGGTGTATCAATTATCTATATCAATAAAATCTTTCTATTTTGTGTTATTAAAATATGTGCATATCAATTATAAGTTTTAATCATGTCTTGTTTAATTTTATTCATCATCGTACCAAAAATATATGTAGGACTTGTGTCGCGGTAGATAATAGATCCAATGACATCCAAATCTGGACAAGGCAAGCTGATATCTTTTTTTTTTTTTTTTCAAAAAAATAAAATATCAGAGCACATTTCAAAAGATTAAAATTTTAAAAGGAATGGTGAATATGAAGAGAGAGATTACAATGGTGTCATTCGCCTCCTTATAAATTTTTATCTATCGAGTATTTTCGATAGTGTTAATATTTTATAATGACAGTCAATTTCTCCTGAAATTTACACTCATTTTTCGAGTATTTTTAAGTAGGGTTCTTTAAATAAGAATGTAATTGGTACATTTCTCCATCATATGCACAAAATAAAAGATAAAAGTAGTGCACTTTCAAAATTGTTATTTCCTTTATGGCAAAAGGTCTTGATTCCTTGTAAGAGTTAGTAATTGGAAATCAAAAACTTTAAAGAGGATTGATTGTGTTTCAGGTTCCACATTCAAGCGATCCATGCAGGATCCCTAGGACTAAAATAGCATGCACTCACATTATTATTCAAGAGCTTGAGTGCAGCTTTAGATTTGATGCACCTGGGAGTTTTGTACTGATTGATTGATGCCCCTCGTGTTATGAACAAATCCATCAACGAATTAAAAGTTCCCGGCTTCACAACACGAATCTCGAGGGGTCCAATGGACTTATCGTTGGTCCGGCATCGACGGTAGATGTAGTCAAGTTCTTCTTCCATTGCAATGCAACACTCTTGCAAAACCTTGGCATCAATGGAAACTGATTTATCCACAACGGAGGTGCTGTGAATTATTTCCCAATAAATCACGTAATGTCCAGGCACAGACGAGGTGTCAGCATAACTAGTGTACTCGACAAGCAGTGCATTATAGGGGTCGAGGAGTTTCTTGGCAACAGTTATACTCTTGTGCAAGTCTTCTTCGTTGGTCTTGTCATTGTCGATGCTGAGAAGGACATTTCTCCTACAAATGAATCGAAATTGTGGAGTCTGATTGTGAAATCCTGTCACTTGGAGCACGTCACCAATGCGATATCTATACAAACCTGAACCACTCAAGTCACAAGATCGCCAAGTATCAATGGAAATTGAATCTAGGATACATTGAAGGGGATTATTGAAGATAAAATCATAAAATTCTCTTAACATGATTGCTTATAGTATGATTCAAGGTTGACATGTTTGATGATTTTGAATGTTTTCTATAAATTAAGAACAAACAAGTACAAAAGTGCAAAAATCTATGATAAATCAAATGACAATTATGCTAGATGTATGCTCGTGTAAATCTTCCCTTACACTCCCTCCTATGTGAAATAATCTAGATAGGAAAGAGAAAGATTGTCGAGGAAATCAACGAGGATGATGATGACATGTAGCAGAGTACAAGGGAAGATGTACACAAGAGTGTACATGAAGCATGATTGATCAAATGAATATCACATCACCATTTGGCTCAAAACGTGCAACATAGTTGGATCACACAAGCAAACCAAGAAAATGGTTATTTGTACTATTGTACCTTTATAATATTAAGTCAAAAATAAAATTAAGATTTTAATTCAAATCAAAATCGACAATTAATTTTAGAATTATGTTATATGTACATAAAAGTACACATAGCATTTCATATAATTGTCAAATGACAACCCCCTATTGGGAGTGCCTGTGGGCTCCACAATAGGGGGTTGCCATTTGACAATTATGTGAATCATTATGGATCTTGTTATGCACTCATAGCAAGATCTTTAATTTTAACTATATATTTTATAGGATTCATAACTTTTCAATTGTACACTTTATCAAAATCTACTAAAAATCTGATTTTAATCTTTATCAAGTAAAAGCTAAATATTGTCTTTTGTGTCGTCGATCTCAAATTTATAAAGAAAAAATTATATTCAATTCTTTGTTGTAAATTTAATTTATGAAATGATAGAAATCATATAGAATAGTCTCACCAGAAAACGTCGTAACCACAAGCTCATAGTAGCAACCGACTACGACGTGTACCAGGTCAACCAGTTGACTTTGAGGCACATCTTCATCTTCATCGAGGTCCATCAAAAATGTCCGACTGTCTCCCAAAGGTATGAATTCGAAGAATCCCATGTTTGGCAACATGGTAAAAGAAACCTCGGACGGGTCGCACAAGGGTTTCAAATTGACACCAAAATAACATTCGGAAGAGGCATACATTGTACAAACCAGTGGCAATTTCTCATCACTATAGTACTTTAGAGATGGTATATATTGGGACATGGAGCCCGTGACAACTGCCTCAATGTACTTAGCATTAGGCCAGAGAAGACAAATTATCCCTTTCCAAGAAGGGCACCTGCAAATTTCCTCAATTTCATCTGCTAAATTTGGATCGGGAGATGAAAGCATGATAGACATGGCGGATCTGCATCCAGGATCGTTGATTGTGACATTAAGGTTGCCTGTCCTAATGTCGTGGCATAGATTAGGCCAATTGCGTTCAAGGAAGGAAATGGCACGAAGAAGAGCTGAGGCAAATACTGCGCCTAGGCGTAACACCTTGTGTCGATGGATTAGGCCAGCCAACAGTTGGCAATACATGCTTTGGTTGCTATCATAACACAAAATGGCTTGATCCGGGCTCGTGTTATCATTGAATGGATCGTGAGCACGACATTTAAAATGTGGACTCTTGTAGTAACTAGTTAGCACGGTACGAGCCGGTAAGCCACAAGGAGTCGACATCTCGGCCTTGACAAAGTAGAGGAACATGGCTTTGCCCTCCTCAAGTCCTGGTACATACCTAATCATATGACATGTTTGATACGTCAAATTAGATAGCAATTGCCAATATTAAAGAAGAAAGGTAAGTTAAAACATCATCTGTCCTTTCTTAACTGGTTAATTATCGGCATGATTAGATTATACAGAAAGGTACGACGATCAAGATCTTCTGCAATTGATGGCATCAATTTGGGCTCTCCTGCTGATGTACCGGAGCTGCATATGGCAACAGAAACAAATAATTAAAACCAAAAAAAACACATGCATGCTTTCACACACTGTCTTCCTCTCTCCCTCTCTCTCTCTAATACACAGACATAGAGAGAGAAACACATGCATGCGAGATAGATATAGGTATATGGAAGAGACAAAGAGGGAGACCTGCATAGCATCTCAGTGAGGGGATGGCCAGTAATTAAACTGGAGTCTTCACCATTAGCAATTCTTACTATGTAAGGACGAATATCCTTGTACGTAATAACAGGCACACAACGTTTGAATTGGGATACATTTTTCGATCCAACTATGTACTTGTTCAAATAATCTGTCTCCTCGTTTTGTGCTAAGATTTTCTTCAAAATATCCTCTTGAACTTCCTCGGCTTTTGTTGTCAATTTCTCGAGCTCCTTCAATGCCTCCATGCCTTTGTACTCCAACTTCTTCCCGTCCATATATGATCTGTAACATTAAAGAAATAATTATTCTTTTACTCAAAAACATTTTTTTTTTTTTGGTATTTATTAATAGGAGAGAAGAAATAAAGGACTCTAACCTCCGATCGATAAAAGATAACTCAACCAATCTAATCGACTGAAGTTGGGGTGCCGTCGTGGTGAAACTGTGTGAATAGTTTTAGAACCTAATAGGGCTATATATAAAGAGCCATGGCATGTCATGATATGTAATCCAGCTATACATAGTTGCCTCTATTTGTATATGATTGGTGACAGACAATTTTTACTATTGATTCCATCCTTGTAAAAATCTAGCCTCACTTCACAGTTTATTTATTTATTTAATTTTTTTAAATTATTAATTTTAGAATTGTAAAATTAATTTTTTTTTAAAATTCCTG
>CAIGRL010275813.1:0-16776 GCA_903798325.1 Fraxinus xanthoxyloides
GGTCATTCAAACTTTATTTTTGTTCAGTTGCTTGGTTCAATAATTTGTCGATCAAGATTCTATCGTCTACAACCTGAATATAGGCTTTCTCGGCATTTTCAATTAATTTCGCGATTTCCACGCTGATCCCGCTCCTGGGTTCCCGTCACTCACTGAGATCTTAACTTCATATTTTGTTGTGGAACCTTTTTCAGATTGGCTTGGATGGAATTCGTATGCTTGACCCAGGAACCAGTCGGATTCTACGAATTTATCCTCTCGACACAATAACTAGATGTGAAGTATACGTTTATTTATACCTTTTTTTATTTTTTTCTTAGTGTGAGGGTGTATGGTTGGGACTTGGGTCGATGGTTTTATATGCTATGATAGCGACATGGATGGCTATGGACATGCAGTCTTAGAAACTTCAAGATTCACAGGCTTTATTATGAAAAATTGTGGTTTTGGTTTGAAGCGAGCTCAATTCCTGTCCCTAACATATGTATTATTTGTCACCTTCTAAACTTGAATTATTAAATAGGGGCGTGTCCTCCAATTAATTTTATTTGCTAGATATTTGACTAAACTTTTGGGACGGGGATAATTTTTAGGGCAAGTGGAAAAGTTTATGGGAGTAGATGGGTCATACGGGAGAGGGCCGAGAGGCCATGTAAATTTACACCATGTTCATTGCTCTCATGAATTGCTGGTGTTGCTACGAATTTATAGGATTAGGTGTTGTAATCCAAATTATATTAGGTTCTTTTGGTCTCTGCTCTTGCTTCTTTTTTGTCGTGTACCTTGGCTGAATGGTTACTGAGGAATTTGGTTTTACTTTGTAGGCTTTTGATTCTTCAACATTTGCTTTTTGGTCAAAAAGTTCTGTGGACTTTGAACCAAGGCGTATCAGACTGCAGTCAAATAGTTATACCACAAACACCATTTTGGATACTGTTACAGCGGCAACTGTACAGGTCTGAAATTGATAGAAAATGACTCTTTTGATCGTGTAATAACATTTACAATTCCATGAAACTTCGTTGACTCTTCCACACATTTTTGTAGCCCTATACTCTTTTGCTTTCACACAGCCATTCATCAGATGGTAAAATGTTTATGACTCATTCTTTAAACTGCAGTTTAAGGAGATGGGTGGAAGAAGCCGTCCTTCTGAAACTCCTAAGATTGCTGAACAAACAACTGATAAGAAGAAAGGCTTTGCAGACTGGATGAATAAAATAAAGCCTGTTAATGAGGAGAAAGATCACTGGGTAAGATGGCGTTCCTTTATTTTGTTTAGTTGAGTGGGTGAAAATTTTCATTAATACTTGTTTTCCTAGGTGTTACTGAATAAAATTCATTTGTCATGTATGAGTTGTCCCAATATCTCTGAATTGTCGAATCACTTGAGAGGTGTTTGTATAAGTTTATAGTATTGATGAAATTGTATGGGCTTGAACATAAAATTACATGGCTCATCTCATATCCAGCTTGAGTTACGGGAAACATGGTTTAAATTTGTGTCATTTGTATTAAGAGTGCATTTTTTTATGCCTATGATCATTTTTAGGAGCACTAAGTCTTTTAAGTTTTAGTTTGTCCAGGCTTTCATTCATTTCCTGTTTAACTTTAATAGGTTCCTGATGAAGCTGTAACAAAATGCACAGGCTGTGGGACAGATTTTAATGCTTTTGTGCGCAAGGCATGTCCCATCTTTCTAGTTTACATCTATTGCATCTTTATTCTGATACATATTACAGTTTGTACGATAATGACACTGGCCCCCTTTTTCAGCATCACTGCAGGAATTGTGGAGATATATTTTGTGACAAGTGCACTCAAGGCAGGACTGCTCTTACAGCTGATGACAATTCTCCAATTGTTAGAGTTTGTGACAGATGCTTGGTATGTAGCAACGACTAATGTACTTCTCGGTCGTCATTGTTTTCCATAGTTCTCTCAGAAGTCTTGCAGACTAACTTAGCATGCCATTTCTTTATAGGCTGAAGTTTCTCGTAGGTTGAGCACTGCTAAAGATTCTTCTGTCAGCGGATCAACTGGATTGCCAAGTCATGAGGATCTTGCCAAAAAGCTGCAGGTGACACTTAGTCTGAAGTTTCCTCCACGGCATTTATTGTGTTATTTGTCTGTAGCCATTTATTGATGATATATAAGCTTTGTCCCTCTCATAATATAATATGGTGCATGCTGTGACAACCTATGCTGACACATGCACTCGAACTTAGAGACCATTTTTTTAATGAAAATAATTCTTTTTGGATTTTCCTTGTAGTTTCAGATGCACATATTGCGTAGTCAAATCAGTATGTTTATTTTCTGTTTATTCATTGTTGATCAATCGGCATGTGATTTGAAATTTAAGTTTCACTTGTGTTACAATATTCATTTTGAGTCGGAGCTTTTAATTCATCTTCTTTCTTAGTATTTCCATGTTCTATGTAGTGTTCTTAGAATAGGATGAATTGGGTTTGTCAAACTTGACATCTTTCGTTGGTTTTTACAGGAGGAGATGGAAAGAAACCGCAAGGCATCATCAGGTAAATTTAGTGCTGAACCATGTAATCTTGGATTTTACCTATTTGTGGTGCATATGTTTGTGCTTTTGTTTCTAGAAAAGTTGGCTTGGCATTTTTTTGATGTTTTAAGGACTTCGTTATTACCAAATCCAATCCAGTTTGTGCTTGTCTTAGGGTGTTTCTCTTTGAGCGCTTGATCTCGTTTTTACTTAGTTTCTTCTGTCATTTTTTTTTCATGTTTCTGGATTTGGAGTTTCGAAAGTGGGAGTTCGTTAGGTTTCCACCATTTAGCCAGATTTATCGACCTGCTGCTTAGCAGTTTTTGGCGCCTTTAGGTGTTTAAATGACAATAATTGTTCCTACTGAAGCAAAAATTGGATGGCCTACCATTTATGGTGTTCACTTAGTCATTTTTTCATGGTTAATTATATAACATGGTTTCTGTTTCGACATATTTGCTTCTTGGAGATGACTTGGATTGGATAGTATTCTATTCTATTCTACTTGTTATGGCTATGCCTTGATTTTTATATTGCAAATGGACAGCCAGTTATGCTATTTTTTTCTGCATCAGGCTCCAGGTCGGATGGTTCTGGAAGGCGGATGAAAGAGGTTGCCTGCCCTACCTGTACAGTCCATTTGCAGGTTCAAATAATTCTGCTTGCATTTATGTAAATTGTCACGTTGCTTTCTTCAGAATTTCATCGTGTTGTATGAAATTGGTGCAGGTTCAAGTTCCCAGTTCAGGCTCTGAGACCATAGAGTGCGGGGTTTGCCAGCATCCTTTCCTTGTCAGTTCTCACTGATCCATATGGGATTGATTGTCAGATTCCCCTTCACAGTTGTTAGTCATTTTATTTCAATTGTCGAGTTCTCTGGCTAATAATTTGGGTTTGCTTGCTATTGTCCTTTGGTTGATTTTTCTGAATCGACGTCGATGAGCTGGTTTTGAATTAATTTTCTGTATTTTGGAAATCTTATGATTGCTCTATTATTATGCACTGAAGTTAATTGACATATAAATGTAAATCAATGTTTATGTTAATGGGTTTTTTTCTACCTTTGTACAACAATCAAGTACAACTAACATGGCACATACTACATAGAAATGCACGACAACACTTGTTCGACAATTTGTAAATAAAGATGTTCAAATTTTATTCATCACCCCTGTTCAGGGTAGTGTTGTCCAGTAACGTAGTACATGCTAAAGAGGTTGAGTCCGTTCACTTTTGGGGTGGCTTGACATGGTCGGACAAATGAGGCTCTGCATGGCACGACCCAATAACTTGATAGGTTGGACGGCCCTACCCATGTTTTTGCTACTATACCGTGCCTTGTGGAGATTTGGCTGATATATTATTTTCTTTACTGTTCATCCATGCACAATTTTCTTGAATCCTGCATATGAATTCCTTCAACTGAAGATTACAGCATAACAAGCTTTTAATGCATACAGTTGTAAGCTAGCAGCTGGTCTAGTAGTTTACTGCCTATCTTGGGATCGACCTAAACTTGATACATATATAGCCTTTTTGTTGGTGTAGCTAAAAAAGGTAAAAATCATATTTTTTTTTTATATTTTGATAAAAATTGATGAAACGTGTAGTTGAAAAGTTGTAAAATTAATTGTTGATCCTTATTTAGATTTTTATGAACTTTTTAAATTACACCAAAAAGGGACATATTTTATTAGAAAAGTCAATATTGTGGTTAGTTCGACCTTGAATTTCTAACCAACGCAATTAATATAGTTTGGCAACCTTTTAATAAAAAGTAATGTTATTCATAGTGAAGATATGGATGACAAAAAAACTCGTCGGTTTGGGCACAGCTCGGAAAAGCCCAAGCAGGGCCCGTGTTTTAGAAAAATGAAGTAAAAAAAAATTAAATTCATCTACCCATGTTGTAGGCAGTCGTATGCCATGCCTGCAAACGAAGGCAGCTATGACAGCTGCTTGCATTTGTAGGCAGCGGTCACTAAAAAAAAGAAAAAATCGAGTTAGTCAACCTCAGCTCGAGCCGAAAGTTCGAGTCGAGCCTAAATTTTTTGACTGAGCTTTTGCTTTGTTTGGCTCAACTTGTTGACATGATTAAGTGAAGAATAAATTACTAGTAATAGTAAAACTATCACTTAATGTGGTAGTTTGGCAACCTTTTAATACACATGGTAGTTTGTTATTTGATGCATTGACGTTGTAGTTTTTTATTGCTTTATGCATCAGATAACAAACTGTCATGTGTATGCCACGTATGACAACTATCGGTAATCTTCACTATGAATTGTATTATTCTTGTTTCAACCAGATAATCAAAACCATTTTAATTAGCTCAATACATAATTTCTTACACAATGTTTTGGATGCATACGAAATTTTGTTGAAAGCTGTATTCGATATGCTCGATATTAACATCCCTCGTATTTGGATCCAAATATGTATATGATGCCTATTCTGATAAATTAACATATCATATGATCAAATTACCAACCCAAAATTTCACTTTTACGACGAAAGTAGACGCAATTTCGAGGTCTAAATAGCTAGCAAAAACTATAAAATTGAAATTCTTTGAAGGTCAAACAGAAAATGCCGACACAAGCTCGACTCAACCTTGAAAGAAAAGAAGCAACTATCTTTCATGTTGAATACAAATTATTCAAATACCTTTCCGTTCCCCAGCCATGCACGCCTCTGTTTGGAGTGATTTCTTTTCAGTGCTGAACTAGATTTCATTATCGTCTTTATTTCAGCTGAAGAATTGGGAATTAAAGCTCTGCTGCCTCCATACCTTGATCCATCACTGAAAGCTCAAGATCTCGTTACAGGCGTAAATTTTGCATCCGGAGCTTCAGGATATGATCCTCTAACAAATGATATCAAAGTCCATTTCTGATTCAGTTTTCACTTATCAATTGTCCCAAACTCATGTTAATTTGTCAATCTTCTGGTGAAATGCAGTCGTCCTTTCCTTATCGGATCAGTTAGAATTGTCCAAAGAGTGTTGTATAAATTAGTGCATGCAAATATACGTGCATAATAATGACCAAATCGCGACTTACTCAAATGTACAAAATATAAAAATATGAAGGAGATGAAATGAAGCGAGGTATGCGAATGCTAATCTCTTTAAAACGGATTTCGTCCCCTACACTGATGTGAACATGATCAAATGGACATCAATCTCTTAAAATATAAAGTTTATTCAAAAATTAATATAACACGCTATTAATTTTGTCAGGCGAGCCAACGCTTGACTGTACTCTTCTATAATGGAAGATATCAGATATTGAATATCGAACACGAAACTCAAAATAATATTATTTTCACATAATTTAGGGAAAGGAAGAATGACCAATCAATTATATAAGGTATAAAGAAAATGAAATTAGGAGGGTCTTATTTATAGATTTTCATATGTCTCTTCCTAACAGTCGCATATTTTGGCAAAATTCATTTCAACCATTAGATCGCACCATTTTATGATTGATAGTCTAGATCGCACCTTATTAAAAGATTGTAACGTTTCGTTGAGTACCTTTTGCATTTGAAAAGTCGCACCCAATCAATATACCTATTGGAGACTTTTCCAATGCACACATTCAAATCTTTTTATATACCCTAAAATTCCAACAAAGAGTATACATCGAAGCTTATGGAAAATGTTGGAGAAAAACGAACGCCCAAAATCCTAGTTATAGTATTTACTGGAAGCAATGATATTGCTAGTAAATATTTTGGTACTCCTCTGCGAAAATACGTTTACAATATCCCTTCATATACTGATCTAATGGTCAGTTATGCTTCCAGCTTTGTACAGGTAAAATCTGGCGGCCTTAAACCTGCAATTCATGTTTGGTAGTTGGTACACAGTATTGGACACGACGACTACAATACTAATTTGCGTTTTGTACATTATGTTCGAAGGACTTGTACAAATTGGGGTCACATAGAATTGGTGTTTTTGGGTTGCCACCACTGGGATGTCTGTCATCGCAAAGAATTTTGAAATGAGGTTTGACAAGAAAACGTGTCGATTCTTATAATCAAACTGTTCACTTATTCAACAAGAAGTTATCGTTAGAGCTGAATTTGATCAATAGCAGACTCCTTGAATCACGAATAATCTACTATAGTTTAGCATATAATCATGATTCGTAATTGCAAGAGACTTTTATATTGTCGAACAAAAGACAATTAGATCTCACAAGACAAGACATTAAGAGCCTGTTTGGTACCGATTAAAATTCAATTAAAATTAAAAATATAGTCGTTATTGAGTCTCACTCGTCTAATAAAAGTCAATAATAAGTTAATAACAACTAATTTTTTAATTTTAATCTCTACCAAACGAGTTATAACTTTATTGAAGATATAAGGGAGTAGTAGTTAAAAAGCTTTACCTTCGTCTCAATTGTCTAGTCCATCAGCCCCATGTTTCCCCGTCACCCGCACCCCCGCCCACATAAAGTCTATCATAATTGTTGGTCCAGAAGTTATCACAAACACCAAAGATAACAAAGTAAAGAATAAGAACACAAAGATTTGTCTTCGCAAGAGCCCAAACGTTCAGTCAAAAGGCCTACTCACTATGTTAAGCGTTCATAAATATGGCTAACATTCTAAATCCACTAGTACGACCAAAATGTTTAAAATTACAATAGAATACTCCAAATATCAAAATCAAGAAGCAAGTAAATAATGCCAATCGGGTCAGCCACTTTGGATCAAAAAATCATTGGGCTTGAATACTAAAATAATTATGATGACATAAATTAAATATTTAATTTTTATATGATTTGAAATAAATATTATTTAGTCCAATAATTATGTACTATGTATAATTTACAAATCAAAGCACTATTTTAGTTATGCTGCAAAAAAAAAATCAAATCAATTTTATAAATACATTTTTTTTATTAATAATCAAATCGTGAACAACTTTTTAAGGATTTTTCTATATGGATACCAGAGTTGACACTCCTGCGTACAGTCCCTCACAATATGGGGCTTACGAATTTTTCTATTGGATATGAGCCTCCTTTTTCGTGAGAAGAGTGTACATCGAGGTGTGAACCCCGATCTACAAATAACAAAATCCGCTTTTTAATAACAAGTATCTTTTGAAACAGTTTGATAAAAAAATCATACTCACAACGGCCGTATTGGACCCAAGTCTATGAAGTAAAATTACTTAAGAGATTTTTGACCTCAGTGTTTGAGTTGACGATTCATTAGTTATTCCCACGTTTCTTCAAAATATATTTTTAATTAAAATATAAAAAATAAATATATTATAAGTTTAAACATTCAGAGCTTGTTTAGGATATAATTTTTTCAAGTAAAGTTTTTTTTTTTTTTAAAATGTGTGGTCGAAGAAAATTATTGGTTTGAGTTCCATATGTACATAAAAACTTCTTTCTAATTTACATCCATATAAAATTAAATTTTTTAATCTTAGCCAAACATGTAATTTATAAAAGTTAAATATTACCTAATTGAACCGCCATAGTCCCAAAATTTCCATATTGTTTCCCACGATATATCCCACCAGTAGTTTTCCATATTTTCCTCCCTCTATAAATAGTGCGCCGCACCATGCAAATCTCTCATCGCTTTCGTTTTGCGTCTGCGAAGTCTTCACAAACACTAAATCAACAGCTCAAAGCAAAACGATGTCGAACGAGAGCAAGAAGATAACGCTGAAGAGCTCTGATGGGGAGGTTTTCGAGGTGGAGGAGATGGTGGCGCTGGAGTCTCATACCATCAAATATATAATCGAGGACGACTGCGCCGATGACGCCATTCCCGTTCCCAACGTTACCGGAAAGATCCTCTCCATGGTCATTGTATACTGTAAGAAGCATGCTGAAGCCGCCGCTTCTGCCAAAGCCAACGACAATGTCGCAGAGATCGGCCTCAAGGCTTTCGACTCCGAATTTGTCAAAGTCGACCAGGCCATACTCTTCGAGCTTATTATGGTATACGCTTTGATTTTTCCCTTGTTGATTTTGTTTTTGTAGGATTATGGTGGATTCGGTTGTGAATTTTGCGTCAGGGTTTTACTAGGCTGAATTGTTTTCATCATTGTTGTTGTTGCCATTGCTAGAGCTGTTTTGTGCTAATTTCGCATAATTATGTGTAGATATGTTTATAAATCGTATTTTAATGTTGCTGTTTATGCTAATTTTATAGAATTGCATAGATTTCGTTATAAATTGCTAGAGCTGTTTTGTGCTAATTTCGCATAATTATGTGTAGATATGTTTATAAATCGTGTTTTGATGTTGCTGTTTATGCTAATTTTATAGAATTGCATAGATTTCGTTATAAATTGCGTGTTAGGGGTTTATTAAATGTTCCAAATATATAGAAATATGGGTGGATTCGGTTATAAATTGTGTAGGGGTTTCTGTTAGATTGAAATTGGTTTCACCATATTCGAAATTGCACTTGTTGCTATTGCTATTGCTGTTTATGCTAATTTCACCGAATTATCCATAGATTTGATTATGAACTGTGTATCAGTTGTTTTATTAGATGTTAATAATTTACATTATATCTATTATATATATGTTGTTAGTGCAATTGATCCTTGATGTTTTATTCTTAGCAAGATCAAGTGTTTGCGTAAGTTGACTATTTATATGCTAGATGTAGAATTTTACTGATTATAGGCGTATTGTGTTTTATGAAATAGGGCTTTGAACGATACATTGTCGGGTCAATGTAATTGATTCATGGGTTAACGATAATTAGATAACAAGCTTGATGATGCTGAACTAATGTATATAGGCATTTATAGGAGTGGGGAGTTTTCATTTGGGTTCTCATATAAGGGAAACATCTAGGGTAAAAAAACAATATTTTGACACCGATCTTTGATTGGTGTTTCAAAACGGTGAACATCATTTTGTTTTCAGTCAGTCACTGTACTTTGAAAATTTTCCAATCGGTCATTCTCTTAGTTAATGTTAAATTAACTGAGGAGCTTGCTTGGTAAACGATGTCGCTTACGTGGAGACTTGTTAACCTCTACATCGCTTTTAAATCACGTTTGCCTCTAAATTGCATGATAGCTTTTAAACTCGGGTTGATGTGGCAGCTACAGGGAAAAATTATCTTGGCTAATGGCTCACGAGGCTCCATGTAAACAATGTTGTTTTCTACACGAGAATATTGGTTAATATAACTATCAGGATGAACTATTAGAAACCATTTTTCACTAATTGTAAACAAATAGAAGTACAGTTTCCATTTTGAATGTTGGTCAAAGTTCAACGACAGATCACGATTTTTACCCGTATAATGTTGTTGGCTCCCTTCAAGTACTGTCGAACTCTGTTTAGTCAGTTTGTTCAATCGTATTTATCCCGACTTGTGCTTCTCACGGCGTTAACTAATCCTTTTCACCATCTGATTTTTTCAGGCTGCTAACTATCTGAATATCAAGAGTCTTCTGGATCTTACTTGCCGAACTGTTGCAGACATGATTAAGGGGAAAACACCAGATGAGATTCGAAAGATATTCAACATTATAAATGACTTCACTCCTGAAGAAGAAGAGGAGGTCCGAAGAGAGAACCAATGGGCTTTTGAGTAGAAATATTTCAGTATTTTTTTTATTTTATTTTTTTCAAAAAATGCTGTTTCTATGTCAGTATTAAATTTCACTTCCTTTTGCAGAGACTGAAATTTTTTAGTCGAATATAGAAGCTTATATTTTGTGCCTATTCTGTTATACATTTCGGATATGAAAAGGAGACTTTGTAAGATTATAAATTGAAATGCTGATAAAATGCGATAATTGAAATAATTACATAAAAAGATGGAAAGGTTTCGGGAAATTCGGACCGGACCATGTTTTCCATTTTCGATCCTGTTTACATTTGGTGCGTGAATTTTCTACTGCATTTGGGTGGGACTACGCGGACCAGGTGTGCGAAGTGCTTGTGATCTTCATTTCTCTGTATCCAATGCGCTAATCATTTTGCTGCGCGTTCTATAACTTCCAAAATCACAAGTACTAAAGTACATACATACTCTATTCTATTTTATTGAGTACAGGTTTTTCTAATAAATCTGGAAATCATTTTACTGGCAGTGCTACAACAAAAGGACTTCGAACTTTATACTTTCCATTGGTCCATGTAATTGAGCCAAACATGTCCTCTTTGGCAGAAGATGTTAGCCTGAAAGTCACTTGATAAGTTACCTTCTTACTGTTCTTTGTGAATTGCAATTTATTTGGTTCCACTTCAACTTCAACTCCACTAGGTGCATCTATGAGGGCAGTGTAAACTGATTCATCTTGGTCAACGTTAGTTACGGTTCTGATCACTTTCTTGCTTTCATTTTCTTCCAAATTTGATATGGCAATTGATGGGTAGTTTATGTTGGAGATGGAATTAGAATCTGATTTGGTGGGGCATGAAAAATTAGCTGGAAGAGACGACGCGATCAAATTTATCGTGGTTATGTCATAGCCAGCATAGCAGAGGTATTGCAAGTAGTCGGTGATTTCAGTCTCATAAACTAACCCTGGCTGCAATGGCCCAGGTGTTCTTACTTCCCCTGCACCTATATCATAAGGTGTAGCTTTTGATCCGGAATTTGTAGTTATTGGTGCCTCTAAATTGTTTGTCTGAATTGCTGCAGGTAAACAAATGGATCAAGTTAAGGTTAGTATGCTTGGTAAAATAAGTAACTTAATAGTAAGTTTGACTTAATTTTAAGCGCAATCAAACATGCAGTGCTACTACTCAGACAAACTGTTTGAAGTTTTTAACCTGATGTCATGATAGCTGATTTGATTGCAGAGGGAGTCCATGAGGGGTGTAGTGATTTGACTGTTGCCGCTACCCCAGAAACATGGGGGCACGCCATGGATGTACCGGAGAGTACATAGTACAGCGGTGGTCCCTTGCCAGAGACGACTACTTTGGTATCATTTCCGGGCCATGCTGCAACAATGGTTACTCCTGGTGCTGCTATATCTGGCTACAAAGTCGTCAACCATATATGAATTCAGCCTTCATTCAGGCGCCGAACAAGTTCTTGTTAATGCACATTAGATTAAAAAGTTTTTACCTTGAGAAGGTTTTGAGTGCTGAATGAAGGACCTCTTGAAGAGAAATAGGGAACAACAGGAGCTGGCTTGTACTTTGGTACCGCCACTGTTGGTAAAATTGTCGCCACAGGATTTCTTTTGAATGATCAAAACTCTTGTTAGCTTTTGATTAAATTCAACACTCTTAAAGCATACAATTAATGCAAAACTTTTACCTGGTCGAGTTGATATAAGAGATAATCTGGACTCCATCTTCTTCTGTGACAACAGCCACAGGAGAAGATCCAAAACTTGATGCCACGGCTCTCTCATTATCGTTGATCAATAGCATCCCAATAGCCCCCTGTTTTTTCAGCGATTCAAACTTATATTCTGCTGAATATCCGTCGTCCTTGCTTTCACATAGAATAATCTTCCCCTTGACTTGGTCATCTTGAAATGAGCCTGGGTTGCAATTTCTGAAACAAAACTCAACCAGTCCACAATTAGCTAAGATTACTGCATAGAGATGATGAAATGGAAATTGCTCTGTGATTATTTTTGTACCTTGCCTCGCTATCATCAAGAGTGTGGATTGGTTTTGCTGAGCTGCCATATACTAGGGGGTACACCGGAGATTTCTGGATATCAGCAAAATTAATGCCTCCACCCTGAGGTCCACAAGTGAAAAATGCTAAGATTCAAATGTCATTAAGAGGGAAGGAGGACTTAGGTGGTTAGGACATGTTTAGGGGAGACTTAAAGAGATCCATGTTCATAAGAGTGATGCAATTTCAGTAAATCATGTAAAAATAGGAAGGTGAAGAGCTAAGCAAACATGGCATTGGTTCAATACATCTAGCAATGAATTGAACGGAGTTGCAAAACATATTCAAGTAGTTGACTCTAAATTTATTGGCATCATAGTTAAGTTTGTTGGTGTTGTATACATTTCAAAATGAAGCCATCAATTACCTTAATCTTGATGTTGTATATATATTTAAAATGAACCCATCAATTACCTTAATCACCTTGTTTCCACCTAACACGACATCGGACTCGAAATCCCGGTCAATGGTAGTGGCAGCAACAGTTAGAATCCAAGGAGCAATATTCACAGCTGTTCCAGAATCAGGGCCGTCATTCCCAGCAGAGCACACCACAATGATGCCCTTCTCTACTGCATGAAATGCTCCAATGGCAATAGGATCTACTGAAAATTCTTGTTCCAATGCAGCTGATGCACCGAGAGACATTGATAACACATCAATCCCGTCAGCAATGGCATCATCAACTCCTTTTAAGATGTCCGAGCCTCGGCATCCACCCAGGGTACAAACACGGTACATAGCGATTCTTGATCCTGGTGAGCCACCCTTTGCAGTCCCTTCGGCTAGGCCATAATATGATGCCCCTTTAACTGGGATGCCTGCCGCAGTAGATGCAACATGAGTACCGTGACCATTCTTGTCTCTAGGTGTGCCAGATGCTCCTGTGTTGCTGATTCCAGTTTCATCATAATACCTTGCTCCAATTAGTTTCCTGGTGCAAAAAAATAAAATAATTTAAAATAAAATAAAGGAAGATTAACAAAATCTTTAGACTTTTCATCATCTAGTTTGTATGCAATGAGGCAGTTATGATAGGGCAAGTTAAAAGAGGAGGGGAGGGAGGGATAGAACCCAAAATGCTAACATGACCTGTTGGTGGTAGTGAGATCTAATTGTTTTATTTCTTACAAGGAAGGAGGGGAATGGAGAAGAAGGATTAATGTGTCCGACTCCAAATTTATGACGAATAAGGCTTAGTTTGTTATTTTTCTTAACATTTTAGCACCTGGAACCGCTGCACGGCTTGGTTTTAGTATTTTACGGAGAGTTTGTTGGCAGAACTAATGGTGCCTGTGTGCCGTGGCCAGAGCTAAAATAGCTAATGAAATTACTCCCTGATGAAAGAAATGAGATCACTGCTCATGGACTTGTCAAGTATGATTATGATGTAGAAAATTCATGTATAGAGAGAAAAGGTTAATTTTCAGCTGATTATGAAGTCCTTTGCAAAGAAGAAAAGAAAATTGATTTATGTTTGAAACTTCTACCTGTTGCAGCTCGAGGAAGTGAAATCATGGCCTTCCATACATGTGCCTTTCCACCGGGATGGAATTGGACCCATGCCCTCATCACTGAAACTCTCAGATTCAGGCCAAATTCCTGAAGTAAGATTTTGAAGTGTGAGTCCTCAAAGTTGGAGAGTGCACAACAATTCATTGAAAATATTCAATTTTAAGCACTATATTAAAAACAAGATAAAAATTTAGTTTGACCTGTATCCAAGATGCCAATAATAGTGTCTGTTCCATTTGAAAATGAACCAGAAGTCGATCTAGGCTTTGAATCAACCTCTACAGCATTTTGGTGACTCAAGAAATCCCAAGAATGCGTTGTGTGAAGTTGTAAAACTGGATCGGGAAAAACAGACACAACTCCGGGTCTTTGAGCTATTGATTTAGCCTCATCCTCAGTCAAATAAGCTGCGAACCCTGTGAAACCACTGCTGTAGCTGTGTATCACTGCATTCTTCTTCCTGCAGTAATTCACAATCCAATAAATCAAATATTAGGAAAATAATATGATATGTAGGCAAGAGATGTGCCTGTTTCATGCACGGGACAATATTTGTCTTAGTTTTTCCATCAGAGTTCCTAGATTAGGTATGGACCTGTCCTTATATAGGCATCATAGTATTCGGACAGTATTCGTAAGCAATATCGAACTGAAGTAAAGCAAGTATTATAAAGATTTTAAGATTGTTAAAAACAAAATCTTGTCGATTTCAGGACCACAGAGTATAGCTGAGCTCCTACGTCAATTTCCTTAAAATGCAATATTCGCATTTGCTTGTGATGCTTATAAGAGTAACCTTTTCATCAAGGAGCTGAGAAGCTGATCATGATCATTTCTTGGATTACCCTTTGACGAAACTGAGGCTCCCATGTATACAATATAAATTCCATTATTTTGTAGTTGAGCCGACTCAGTTTCTGTTAGAAACAAGACAAGAAAAATAGGCAAGTAGAAGAAAATAAAGATCCCTTTCATGATTCTGTCTGATTCCTATAGAGACAAGAAGCTTAATCCACAGCCTTGTTCTGAAGCGTCTTATATAGAGTGGACCGTTAGTGAAAAAAAATTCGTCAAGTTAGGTCTGAAAGAAAGCAATAAAACATTGGTGCTCTAATCCTACGTTAATGGATTCGTGCGTCTGTCCACTGTATGTAGATGATTTGACAATCAGATGGTGCCCCTATATCCACACAAAGTGCGTTATTTCTTGATGGGTCATGACTGTCATTGATGGTGGTGGGTCGTCTATGATGCGCGCACATTTCTACTAAGGTAACGTCTCCTCGAACACTCTATTATGACATGTATCCAACAAGTCGTGTGACATTGTCGTATTTTTTTTTTTATATTTTTTAAATTATCGACACTTGAGAGATACTCATCGGTTGTGTCGATCCCGTGTTGTGTTGTGTTGTGTACACGTCCAGTATTCCATCTTCGTAAAACTTATTGGTGGTGGTGGTGGCCACAGACTTTTTAGTTTTGTGTTGCTTTTGGATTATTGAATGTATTCAAAGTGTTTGATAAATGATGTACTTATTATATAGGCAAGGAATTAACTGAAGAGTCCATGCCATTTAAGTGGCGTGTGGGAAGTTTTCCAACTTGAAAGGACACGTCTTTGAGTGTTTTCTATGTGATGCATTTGAGTATTTCAGCTTTTCTTGGAGGTGGGGAGGGGGGGGAGGGGTATGTGGGGGTCTCTCACTTTAGTCTTTAAGGTCTTTTGACTCTTGAACAGATGCAATGCATAATATGAGGATGGCCTCCCGGCGTGACCCTTTAACCAAAAAAACCCCTCTCCAGTATTTCTGGATATTTCTTCTTGTCATGTTTATTTCAAGATTTGGAGTTTTAAACTATACTCCTACTCATACCTTTCATAACATTCATTATCTTTTGCATATCTAGTCAATATAGATTTCTGTTCATATTTTCTCATATCAAATAATCACATCTTCTCATACCCATCAAGTAATAACATATCCATCTATGCTCCTCGATTCAAGAATCAAGAAAGATCAGTGCTCGATTAAGACTAACTCTTCTACTATGTCAAGGTCTTATCTTACGTCAACACAACTAGATTTTTTGTACATCATCTTCGTTCATTACTATTGAAAATTTATCTTGTGTCTATGCCACTAGGCCCTTGTTTGCAAACCATAAAACGAGATTTGAAATAGTGATTTAGTGGAGAATGTATGATTAAAAAGTAGTAAAAAGTTTTGTGTTTACATTTAGAATATTTTATTGTAAGAATGTTCGATTCAAAATAAGTTTGAGAATTAAGCCGAAACTTAAATCTAATAGTGCTTTATGCTCCATCAAGCAGATTAACTTTTTGACATAATTTAGTGCAATTATTATTCATGTCTAAAACGGCGCATGTAACACAACGTGCATTTCTTCGTGGCATGGCATGATTAAAATTGAAAATGGAATCAAAGTCAATTTCCATGACGGACTAAAAATAAGGAATCAAAATTCCATCTACATGTATCGGACCCGTTATGCTCCCAATATCAAAGAAATGGTGGGCCACTAATTTTATCTATTACTAAACGGGTTGGTTATGATTTCCCACATTCTGAATGCCCACTTTAAACCATTTTTTTCTTATCTATATTTGAAATCAAACCTTAATGGTAATGAACATTATTAAATTATGCAGGTAAATCAAACCAATTTATGAGAAAGATTGCAATTAGATCATGTTGGATGCAAGTAACACCTCATACATGCTAATTGCTTGCATATCCTTATCAACAATAGTCAAACCATCACCACATAGACAGACGGTTCAGAATTTGAAATGGTACTCTAAAACCCGGAGGATATCATCTTGAACTCCAACTTACGACGGAGCAGGGGTGTCATCTTATAGAAGCGAGTGTAATGACCTAATTAGAGCGACTGTTTACCACAGATACATACTTTTTTTGCAAATAGAATGGGGGGCGTGCAGGTGTTTCTCATAGATCCAAGTTTGACTTTGGCAAGAAATACAAGGAATTGATCCGGCCATATTTTCATACTAGCCTTTGACAGTTAAAAAAAAATTAAAATGTATAAATTGTAAATGA
>CAIGRL010275830.1:0-17461 GCA_903798325.1 Fraxinus xanthoxyloides
ATAAAAAAAGAAGTCAAACGGATTTCAAACTTTCAACATTTTCCATGGAAAATTATACCAATCAAACACACTTAATTACAATTCCCTGTAAAACAAGTTCTAGGCAAATATTTTCCCTGAAATTCGTTTTCTTTCCACCCTATTTTCCATGGTGCAATCAAACGGACCCTTAGTCATCTTACCTTTGAATGCAAAACATAATTTTATTATTCTGATGTTTAGTTGCCCTAGAATAGGTAGTGTTGGCTGTTTTTACTTTTCTCTTTTTATTGTCTCTCCTAATTTTTAATTTTATCTATTAGGTGTACATTGATTTGAAATTGGATAATTTAGGTGTAAACATGAAAGAAATTTATGCAAGAGTATATATGTCTCTTATACTCAAGCATATATTCATGAACTTGTAACCTAGAAGAATTAAGACATATTATGTTTATAATTTTCTTAGTTCTCAATTCTGAGAGAACTCTTGTTTCCTCTTTTCTTCTAGGGATATCAAGTGTGCCAATATATTGGTCGATGCGAGTGGTTCTGTGAAACTGGCAGATTTTGGATTGGCAAAGGTTGGTTCTTAGTCACAAAAGATAACTGTTTCCTTTTGTTGTATTCGTTTTTGATGTCTATGAAGTTTTTTCATGTGATTTTACAGGCTACGAAACTAAATGACATAAAATCTTGCAAAGGAACGCCGTTTTGGATGGCTCCAGAGGTATTTTCCATTTTTCCAAATCTAGTACTATATGGGTATACATAACAGTGGCTCCTTGCACCTATATACATACGTCTCGCAATTATATTTTTTGATCTTCCTCCTGTTTGTTTGAGACATGATGTTTGAACGAATTCTACATATGATAGTATATTGTTTTCATTCTTTGATTACTATGATAAATGAGTATCATTCAACATCCCTCTTCCGAAACAAAATGGTTGGGTGTTCATACTTCTAATGGTATCTTTGCACCAGAATAAAATTAATTTGCTTTGTTTTGGAATTCAAATGTGAAGTATGACTGTTGCCTGGGTTATTGAAGAACTTAACTATAATTTCTGATTCCTACTTGGACAACTTACACATTGCGAATTTTTCTCCTCGTGGACAACTCTCATTTTCCCAGCTCAATTGTGCAGGAGAGGGAACGCTCTTAACAATTTTTTTGGGAGTCTCGTACGTTTTTTATGCATAGTACAAACCTTGAAGTTTCCATGACCTTAAAACTGTACATTCTGTCAGGTCGTGAACCAAAAGAATGACGGCTATGGGCGTGCTGCTGATATATGGAGCCTTGGGTGCACTGTTTTGGAGATGTTAACTGGTCAAATCCCTTACTCACACTTGGAAGGGGTATGTACATCTGGAGCTGTTAGAAGTTATGCTAGAACACTTTGTATAGGCAATGTTTTGGGCTGTCATGCAACTTGCTTAATACGATTTGTAACTCCTTTGAAAAGAAAAAAAAAATTATGATTGAAGCTTTTTATCAGCCTGAGATGTATAAAAGATAGAACCTATAGATTTTCTCCCGTTTCAATCATGGAATATGGTTCATTCTATCTCTCTAGTGTAAAACAGGAAAGAGAATCTTATCAGAAAGTCTAATTCATTAAACAATAATATACCTGGGAGACACAAGTAGCCAATTTTACTCGTAAAAAATTGTTCTTAACTAGTTTTCCTAACGCCATTCATTTTCTTTATCTTCATAAATTTTTGACTGGTTCTCTTTTTATATTTTCATGAAGGAATTGTAAGATACTTGTGCCACAAATTTTTAAGGAGGTTTCTGAAATTCAATTTTGTGCCTTCATTCTTCTCTGTGATGGTCACTTCTGCCGACCATCTTTTATTTAGATTTCTTAATTTCTTTTTATTAAATCTTTATGCCTTCATTAAGCTCTGTGATGGTGGCCTTTTACAACCATTTATTACTTGAATTTCTTAATTTCTTTTTGGACTGGGATTTTACTGGTTTGCTTTATGGTTTCCTATTTCCTTCTGATTAGATTCTGGTGAGATCATGCTGTTTTTAGTTTAATGATATTTGTCAAGGACTTGAGGTAGACTGTACTCCGGTTGTTTATTTCACTCACATTGGAGGGTTTTGTGCGTGAAAATCTAGTTCTTGATTATGTGGTTGTTCGCAACTTTCTGTGTAATTGTCTTCTGAAATTATTTGGTTATGTTGTGCCTGTTTAATTACGCGAAGAGGTGAATAGAAAAAAATGATCTGTTATTTTGCCACGACAATTTCGCATATCTGGAAATTTTGCTTTTACACAACATTGTTTTATTATCTGGACGGGAACAAGGCACTTTTCTAGTGCCTTCTTTACAATATTCACTTTAAATGCTTGGTGGCATGTCTGATGATTGCTTTGAATTGTGTTTTATCGAGCTCTCTTCAGTTATGACGTCTTTTACTTCTCTGTTTCTTTCGAGGTTTTTTGGGTGAATAAGATGCCTTTCCACTGTTACATGGTAAGTAGTTTAGTAGTAAGCATTTCTTTTTGTTGCATGACAGATGCAAGCATTGTTCAGAATTGGACGGGGCGAACTACCTCCGATACCCAATACCTTATCAAGAGATGCTCGGGATTTTATTCTCAAATGCTTACAAGTTAACCCTGATGATCGGCCCACTGCCGCTCGACTATTGAAGCACCCATTTGTGAAGAAACCACCTTCAATGTTCCTGAGTCCTGTATCTCCAAACTATTATGGCATGCGGTTCTAAAAGAACTTACTGTTGAGAGAATTGGCGATTGAAGATAGTGAGGTACGTATCAACAACTAAATAAAGTTCAATATTTATTGTACTTTTTTGCGGACACTACGTGACTATGTATCCCCTTATCTTTGCTGAATTGATGACTGATAAAAGTTNCCATTTGTGAAGAAACCACCTTCAATGTTCCTGAGTCCTGTATCTCCAAACTATTATGGCATGCGGTTCTAAAAGAACTTACTGTTGAGAGAATTGGCGATTGAAGATAGTGAGGTACGTATCAACAACTAAATAAAGTTCAATATTTATTGTACTTTTTTGCGGACACTACGTGACTATGTATCCCCTTATCTTTGCTGAATTGATGACTGATAAAAGTTGTTTTTTGAGATTGGAAGAGCCATTATTCCTACAATATGCTTTAAGTTTAAAGTTTAGTATTACCTACATTTCCCAGATATTTATACCTAGAGTTCAGACATGCATACGTGTTCATCATTAGCTTAATCTTACCCATATCATGATCAACTTTGTAAGAGGTATTGAGTATTTACTTAGAACTGTTAAAGTCATATATTAGCAGAGACCCGGAATGACCATCTCCAGCTGAATCACAATAGTTCTAATTGAGATGAAAGACAAATGCTGTATGCTTTCCCTTTTTCATTTTTTCCACAGATGCGAAAAAGTAAAAGTGGAATGCACGGTTTCGTATTAACTGCAAGTGTATAAGATGAATTATTTTGATAAGATTGCTTGGAAAAGGAATAAGCCTAAGCTTATTTTAGGAAAGTGACACTTGTTTTGTTAGAGTCGAATCAAATAATGTTTTTCACAATGTCCTCATCACAAAATGACACTTTATCTATTTGACAGTTCTGTCTACATTTTACAGGAGACAAATGTCAAGAATGTGAAGAGTGACACTATCATCGAACTTTTGTAAGACAAGGATTGCATCTTATGAAGTACTCTAGCCACACTTGCGAGTGATTCATACAGCACCAAGAATCTGGTCTTAAGATGCGTGAGGCGCTATCCAATCCATTTGGTATTCAACAGTCAACAAATTTTTCATTGGAGATTCAGGTTTAGTGCAACTGTTTTCAACTGGATATTCGATAAGCAAAGTGAAGAGAAGGCATTAGACCAATTTGCATAATCAGGATTTCCTTTTTCTTTTTGTTTGATCATTTTTGCTTACATTAGTAAGTTTTGTTTTGTTTGCTTACATTAGTGAAGTTCGTATTCAATATTTGGTAGATGGTTATTCTCACAAGGACAATTGTAAATAGTAATCAATTTTGTAAATTTCTTGTTCGAAAAATTGAGATTGTTGTTAGTACTTATTATAGATGATCCTAATTGTTCGTATGCACGTCTTCGTAGATTTTCGAGTAAATGTGAATGCCTATGATTCTCTTTAACTAAAAAAATAACTAGATTTACCCAAAAAATATATTATTTCTATATTTTAATATCGTAAATACAGATTTGGAGTACAAGATCCCCATTCCTTTACGATCTGGTGATTACTCGTGCTCTTGAATGGCTCGTCTCTTACGGTCGAGTGGCTGCCAGACCGGGAGGAGCCGCAGGGAAAGGACTACTCGGTCCAGAAGATGATTCTCGGGACTCGTACTTCGAGGACGAGCCCAATTATCTCGTGTTGGCTCAGGTTCAGCTTCCCCTCGAGGATGCTGAGAATGAGGCAAGAAATCATGAGGATGACCGCTCGGATTTGGAGGGATTTAGCTGAGCTGACGGCAAGGTAGCTTTTTTTTTTCTTTTTTCTTTTTTATTGGTATAGAATTTTATTTTTAAAGAAAGAAATTCCCTTGTGTGTTCGTTTTGTGGATATTCTTGTCTGGCAGGAAGAAATTGTCCATAGCTATTAATATTGGGTTTGAGAATGGGAAAAAGTAGTTAGGTTTAGCATTGGATTTTTGGTACCATGGAATTGGGGCCTCGAAATTGTGGTAGAAATGATTCATTTCGTTCAAATTTGATTTGTGTTTCATAAAGTACAATACCAAGGCTTCAAGCTTATGCTGCCAAACATGGAATTCTTGTTTTCACATCATTGCTTAAAAACTGATGAATTAGAAAATTTTCCCATTCGTGAGATTTGTGGAGATGGAACTGTCGCATGCATTCACCTTAAATTTACATCTTGGATTTGGATCAGCTTATAATATTTATTCAGATATTAATTAGCTTGATATTTTCTGTAGCTTGGTCGCCTCCTTAAATTTTGGAAATTCAGTCATGTGTATGCAATTGGGACGTGATTAGATACTTCGTCATTCTACAATCTGGTTGATGAATAAATCAAAAAAAATTTGAACTTCCCACAATCTTTTGCAATAAAAATAACCAGGTTATAATTGTGATCTAATATACGCTTGATTTGTCGTTCTTTTCCAAATTTATGGGTTGTCTTGGAGTCAATTCAAGCATGGGTCATTTACTAAGTGGTTCTTATGATGCGGGACATCAATGCAACTTCAGAAAATTAGACTCTAGATGCAATGCGGATATTTAAGGTCCATAAGAAATCATAAGCATGCTTTTAAGTGCTATATTCTTGCTCTTATTTGCAATGTGTGGGAATTCATCTCTGGGTTATTATTCTCGAGTTTATTACATTGACATGCGTAGTTTTACTGTAATGATCTAATTCGTGCTAAGATAAATTTCTGGAGTTGTCTAAGATGTAGCGTGGTATCTTAGGCACGAGTACTTGTTTGGTTTAGTTGGAAATGATCAGTATCTACATGTATGGGATCACTGTACTCCATAGGTCAGCCAGGCTATTCTATCAGTAGTTGCTTATCAAAATGAGGTGGGTGTCATTATTTCCTATTTTCTTGAAGGATAAACGGATTGAAATTATTCCTGCAGGCACCACATAATAATAATGACAACAGTATCTTATCAGAAGTTATTAATACTTCTTAGTTGAAGTTATCCATTGAAAAATGTATATGAACTGACATTTTGTATTCAAGATACAGAGTATTCAATGTCTGATGCTCAAATTTTAAACATGTATGAAATGATATAAAAAGTCGTCAAGTCTATATATAAGGAGAATGTATTTGCTACCATAATTTCTCTTTCTGTTTTGAGTTAGTATATCTATTCTTAAAAGTTTACTGAAACAGTTGAAGAATGGGTTTTGTTTCGCTTGTCAATGGAAGCAGATATACTGGTCAACTAAGTCCTAATAGAAGTGCCAGAGACACTCTCTAGTTCATGTGAAGTCTTCCTAACTTTTAGATGAATCGGATAAAAATCGGAACCCCTAAAGGTTTAATTCTTGCCTTTTCAATTTAGTATCTGTTTGTTTTCCATTTTCTCTCCGTTTTTAGAAAAAGAATACTACCGTTGCAAGGCCCTATTTTGCTGGAATTGTTGACTTCCATCTCACATTATTCTTGAAGTTGTTGCTCAAACGATCACAAAATTCATTTGCTACAGCTAAAAAATAGACAACAAACAGAGGCTTGGATAGTAACTGAAAGGGGCTAGAAGATGATCAGATCATTAGGTTGTTTCAATCTTAAAATATATTCTTACATCTGTATCAGTAAGGTGAGTTTTGATATAAACTAAACTCTGAATTTTTTATTTTATTTTTTTACTTTGTGCAATATTCTCGCCTGCACAAATTCGCTTGTCTATTGTAGCTGTATTAGATTGAGTTAAGTCGAGAATTTGCTTAAAATTATAGCTAAATTCTTCTAATTTTGTAAAGACTCCATCCTAAGCCCTGTTTGACTTCCATTTATCAAAATTTATTTTTCTCCGAACTTATCTTTAAACTTCGTCCCCTTAAAAGTGGCTTGTGAACTAATCCAAAACTTGAATTGGCCGGTCCAATGGCCAATGACTAAAAATTCTAGGCCGTTTCGGTTTTTATGTATCGGCTCGTTTAATATTTTTTTCGAAAATTAATTTTAAAATTTAAAAGGCTAAAGGATTGGGTCGTGCCAGTTCGTTAGTTGAGCATGGATCTATCCATTTTGACATCACTGTTTATTTTTTGACTGTATTTAATGGAATTTACAATTTTTATCTACCTTTTAGTTTTTAATCACATATTTTATTAATATTTATTGAAATTTAATAAAAAAAAACTGATTTTTATAAAAATCGAAACATGGCTAAATGTCAATGATGGCATTGTCAAGAAAGAAAAAAAAAAATTGTCAATAATGGCTCAATCAAGTGGAGAAGGCGAAAGAAAACTAAAAGAGAAAATTTGTTAATAGGGAAAGTCCCTTGTCCCCACTCAATGACCGGGACAAGGACAGTGGCGCCTCTGTTTATGTCTCGATTATTGAATCGGGACATAAAGCGTGGTCATTTGTTAATTTTTTTGTTTCTTTGAGATACCTTTTTTTGGTATTGGACAGAGAATACTATTGTTTGACAATCATTATTGTAGAAAAATAAGAATTTTGAATAGTAATTTTTAAGGAGAATATATGGTTAAGAGTAGAATTTTTTTTGATACAGATGAATATGTAGTTAAAAATATTCATGTAGCAAATTATAAAATCACTATTCAAAATTCAAATAATAAAATATTTTATCGTGTTAATAATATGTATTTAAAAATATTCAAAACATTCACGTAGCAAATTATAAAATAAAGTAATAATCGTCAACCAACCTCGCGCTCCCCCACGTTGAAAAAAGCGCACGTCATAATTAACCCATTTTCTCAGAGCGGCGCGTGTAATGCACTGTGCATATATTCCCATATTATCGCTTCGCACCTTCCAGCATTCCGCCGTCTTGATTAGACTCGTCGAAGAAGCGCGTGAAATCGCCATATAAAATGCTTCACCAGTAAGAAGGTGGCGTAGAATGACTCGACGAATAAGATACGTTGGCAGCAACCTACTTTTTTATACCTTCTTTTAAGGACTTGTTTGTTTGGACCAAGATTGGGATTAACTTTGAAAAAGTAATATTACCTAATATCTGCTCATTCCGATTTCTGAAAAATAGCAACTATGAGCTTAAAGATATAAAAACTAAGCTTAAATCATAAGCAGGAAAGGCTTTTTACTTAATAGGGGACAAACAAACAGAGCCTTATATTAAATATTCGTGGTCTCTGATAAAATTGGAAATCCCGCGCGAGCACTCATTTTCCATTGATATCTCCGCAACCATTTATCCATTCTTATTTACACATTTCAAGCCACAACTTTCTCTCTCTAAAATCACCTGTCCAATCCAAGCAAAATCTTTTGGTATGATATAAACATTTCTCTATATATTTTGATTTATTTTCATGGAATAAATTAATCAATTAGGGATCTTAGATGATTACGTCGCTGAAAAGCATATGCTTTGGTGCTTTAATAATTAATTAATCAGTTTTTTTTTAATCCTTCAGGCTCTGTATTATTCATTTAATTTTTTATTTTCTATCATTTTTTTTTTCTCTGCACAGGCTATTAATTTATAATGCTTTTGCATTTTAAGACATTAATTTATTCATTTACCTAACTGTCACCTTGCGTGATTAGTGATCTGTCGCACGTTGTTTCGTGTTTTTGATGATTCTTATCAAGCTATCCGAATCCGGACAGCATAAATATGTGTGTAATGTCAAAATTTCTGGTAGAGTACATGTAAAGGTTGAATCTTGTTTGTTGGAGATATATAGGCAGTTGGGGGTGCCATATCTTTCAAATACTCCTATCTTAGGATCTAGATATGCTTCGCTTGGACTGCAAGGTCTGTATTGTTCTTAATTTTGGATTAACTGAATTTTATTTTCTAAAAGTGAATCCTCATTTTGAATGAGCTTCTTTACATATTCATTTAGATATCAGTTTAGAATTGTTAGACAACACTTGGTAGTTGAACTTCGCAGTTCGAATTGTTAGTGTTGAAATGTAACTGTTCTAAGAGTGCCTTCTGGGAAGCTTTACTATTTATACTTTTGTTTAGGTCTTTTTGGGTAAGTATTCATTAGAAGAAATTCTACGCGACACTTCAATACTTTCTTCACCAGTTAAGAAGTTCAATTAATGGCTGAATGTAATAATTTATCCATTCTGTTTGTTGCTGACTGCATCTTCAAGACATTGGTGGTCCCATTATAAATTATTGATATTGATTAGTTATTTTGGAGGGAGGGGTGGGGGAAATATGCCCAAGGATAGTTGCAATCGAGTGCATATCATCAGTGTATAAGCAGAATTTTGATCAAAGAAGTATAGAAATATGTGAGCTGTTTGTTAACGTTCCTTCTTTCGTAGTGTTCTTGTATTTGGTTCGCCAAAGATGTCTTGATGCGTGAATATTTCTATTCCTGATCAACTGATGACCTATATTTGGTGGGGGTGGGGATGAATCATGTGGATTTTTGATGTTTTGAACAAAGTCGTCGAGCTTTTATTTTATACTTAAATTTAGCAAAATAATTCTGGTGTTCACTTGATCCTTCTATTCATTGACTTATTCTTTTTGAGCATTTTCTTTGTCCCCAATTTTTAGTGCTTCATAACAGTTAGAAATAATAAAAACAACTATTTTATTATTTTATTTTCAATAAACTCAGTCACCTACATAAATCATTATCATGAGAAGTCCTATGGGTTGAAATTTTGCAACCATATCAAGCTGACAGGCAATGTTGTTCTAGGTTTCTAGGTGAAGATAACAGATTGAAATTAATATTTTGCTTCTCATCACTTTCTTCGCATAGAAGGGTTAGTGTTGTTTGCTTGCATTTCAAATACTGTTTCTCCGTTCTTCTGAAAGACCGCTATTTATGACTTGATTGTTAATGCATTTGGATCCTGTCTTTGGCCTATATTTTCAGGTCAAAATCGTGATATACTTGAATATCGTCATCTGTCATGTGGCATATGGAATGAAAATCTCAGTGCCTATTTTGATTTTCCCATCGCACATTTTCAGTTTACTTTGCTCTTTCCCCTAATGTTGACAATTAAGAATTGCTTTACCATGGTGATGTCCTACTCATATTGGAAACAATCCCTCATATTTAAGTTTTCACTCTGGTGTGCAGATTTATTCAGGAAATGGCAAAAGGAACCAGAGGAAGACGAGGGATTGCTTCACGACAGTGCAGGTCAACCCCATACCCTCTGCCAGCTAACAATCAAACTCAGGTGACAGAACAAAAGAAGTGCTCCAAAATCTTCAATAAGAAAGACTGGGAAGATGCAACTTGTTCTGTATGTATGGAGTGTCCCCATAATGCTGTTCTTCTATTGTGTTCCTCTCATGACAAAGGGTGCCGTCCTTACATGTGTGGGACCAGCTTCCGCTATTCCAACTGCCTTGACCAGTACAAGAAAGCCTACACAAAAGTAACTCCTTCAGACACCCGTCCAATAGGGTATGATTCACTCGATAGTCAAGCCATGAGTCCATTATCTAACAGGAGTGTCGAGAATTGTGAGGTTATGGAACTTGCATGTCCCCTTTGTCGTGGCCAGGTGAAGGGATGGACTGTCGTTGAGCCTGCACGAGAACATCTCAATGCCAAGAAGCGTAGCTGCATGCAAGATAGCTGCTCATTTATTGGAACATATAAAGAATTGCGGAAACATGTGAGGGTAGAGCACGCTTCTGCTAAGCCACGTGAGGTGGATCCCATTCTAGAACAGAAGTGGAGAAGGTTGGAGCGTGAGAGAGAGACACAAGATGTCATGAGCACGATAAGGTCATCAGTGCCAGGGGCAGTGTTCTTTGGCGACTATGTGATTGAAGGACGTCATTATGGGTTTAATTCAAGCGAAGAGGAGCATTACGATGCAGATGGCACGGAGCAGGACGAGGGCTCCGAAGTGGGAATTGATCACAATTTAATGCGCGTCTTTCTTTTTTTCCAGGCATTTGGTTCTGCAGGTAGCAGATCGCGTGAGATAAGTTCCGACCACACATTAGATAGAGGTGCTTCTGATTACTTTGATCAAGATGATGATGATTTTAGTGTAGATGACGCCAACTCTAACACGTCACTGACTGGCCGCCTACGTCGTCGAGGTAGAGTCCTTTTGGGAAGAAATCGTAGAGAGGCAAATGGAAACTGAAGTCGATTTAAATGGGGGTTAGAGAACGAAAGAAAATGTAAAAGTGTAGATTCTAGGTCCTAATCCGCTGGTAGAAAAGTGTTACCTTTACATTTCCATGCTTATTTACTTCTTATATTCCATACTTCATTGTTGGATGGCTCAAGAATATGGAGGATCCGATAAACACTTGTTCATATAACTATTAGTCTGCAATTTCCTGATTCACTTGTCTCCTGTTGTAAATTATTGAAATTCTTTGTGGATTTGTTAATGAAAATGTAAGTTCTCATTCATCTGGGTTGCATTTATTTCTGGGAACAGTCGGCATTGTTTTACTACGAAATATGAATTTGTTTCTTTTCTATTTGATTTTGATAATGGAAATCTGCAGGAAAGTTAGAGCATTTAAAGATAATTTTCTGATATAATCAGATTCGAGAGATTTAATTATCTAATTGCTCTCTCCTTTTTCCAGGTCCAAAGAGTGACTATGATAAATTGCAACCGAAGAATGAACTTTGAACTTGTAAGAACTTTATCGACACGATCGCATTTCCTTTAAAAATATCGTAATTTTAATGGAAAATCAAAATGCGACTCCACGTCTTTTCCTGTTAAAGAAACAGAAAAGTGGGACAAAAATGTATCCAACAATGAAAAAAGTCGCAAATTAGTTATCTTTTAGCTTAATCAATTTTGTTCGTTTGATCCTTCGATTCTGAAAGACCATTCCATCTAGCCCGTTTGGTGCATATTTTAAAAATTCATTTTTAATAATTTTAATGTGAATTCATAATTTTTCATATTTTTTAAATACGTATTCTCCCAAAAATCACTTTTCACAATATTTCTTATCAAAAGATTTTCATCCGACAAGACCTTGCTTTCTTCATTTTATTTTATTTTAAGCTGTTAATTAATTTATGCTACAATATGATTTTGACTTCTATAATTTCCATGATCGTAGGTTTTTTATTAGATTGTTGTCTTTCAAATTGTTTAAAACTCGGTCATTTGAGTGAATATTGAGAACAAGCTCTCTGATTTTCTCCGTTGTGTTGTTACCTATTTTTATAGCCACGTTTGGCATAGCAAAAATCAAATTTTAAATATATGTTAATAAAAGTTGAAGAATAAAAAGAGATAAAAATTGTAAATCCAATTTAAAATGTGTACTTGAAAATAAATTTGAGAAAAAATAAGAGCCAAATATAGATGTAATATTCTCAATGTAAATATTAAGCCCTTGTTTGGCCTCAATTTTCTAAAATTCTTTATTTTTTCTCAAATTCGTTTTCAACTATATATTTCATGACTCATAACTTTTATCAATTTTTTAACCATACATTTCAATAACTTCTGCATAATGTTATTCGTAACGATAGTCGCCTCACATGGCATACACATGACATGTAATTATTTAATACATTCATGTGGTAGTTTTTTATTGACTCATGCATCAAATAATCACCTGCCGTGCGTATGCTACGTAGGGTGACTGCCGTAGTGAGCGACTGCGAATGATATTATTCATAACTTTTATCAAAATCTACTAAAAATTTAATTTTTAAATACACCAAGCAGAGCTAACAGTTGTTCGATTTATGATGTACCTGTTCTCTGTCTGCATCATATTTTCAAAATAGCCAAATGGTTACAAGGCAATTGAAAATGAATATTGTACATAGAAGCGTTCAATGGCATTCTTTGAACTTCAGATAGGTTAAACAAATAAATGCCTCTTTTTCAAAACAGCCAAATGGTTACAAGGGAATTGAAAAATAATATTGTACAAAGAAGTGTCCAATGGCATTCCTTGAACTTCAGATAGGTTAAACAAATGAATGCCTGTTTTTGTTACTACGGTACCATTGAGTACTGTGCAGTCCACATTACTCAACAAGCTAACTTGTGAAATAACAGTCCATGTACTGTTGGTTCTTCAATTAGTTAAAATCAGTGTAAAAATGCTTACCTAGGAAACAGGGGAGTGGCACAGGCTGCTATTACTAGCAAGGCTTCTAACACAATGCAAAACCTAGATTGCTCTCTAAGTTCAGTTCGTCCATTCAATAAATCAAACCACAAACATGAACTGCACCGTGTGCCTACCTTCATGAAAGTGATGTTGTCAATTCAGCTTTCTTATCTTCCAATACCTTCAACTCATTGCGCCAACCTTCTAATTTGGCTACCTTCTCTAATTGTTCCGGCTGCACATCTTTCTCCACTGTTTTCTGCTGCTGAGCTTCAGTAAGCCGAATCTATATAAAAAACGCAGGATTTGTAAATCAGAATTTGAACATTTCCAAATTCAAGTGTTGATACCAAGAAGCAAAAAGCAATACAACGTGTTTGCACACAATTGTGGGCCACAATAATCTGGTTGAATTTACTAATGCAAAGTACTGTGAAATCGCTAGAACATTCATATTCACCATGGATCCTATAAACTACCTGGCACAAACTGAGAGAGCCCTGAAGTAGTTGAAAACGGGGTCTAGTGTAAATTGTACATCATCTTATTGTCTTTCATCTCTTTATTCAAACTATAGTCTTTCTAATCCACAATTTGACAATAAAAAAATACGATCGCAGATATGCATCAAAGTGCTTAAAGCAATTCCACCAGCAATCCTCACAAAAAGAGCTTATATGACATAATTAAAAATGAATATAAAATAGGATGACAACAAATTTATTTGCAGAAGCATAAACACTAGTTAGCTTAATTGGCACAGAAGCTTATAATAAAAAATAAATTGCAGATAGATGTGATGATGTATCTTTGGTAAGTGATTTAATTTGGAGATGAGTACTACTGCTACATGTTCCAAATGAACTAAATCATAACTCAAGATATATCTGTTGGACATAAATCATAATAATGCAGCAGAGTGAGGTCTTTCAACATCCTAATACTCGTGCATACTACAATTACAACATATATTTACCTTCTTTTTCAGTGCTCGAATTTTTTTATCAATATCTTGAACCTGATCCTCTGGAGCGGAACACGCTGTTGAATTTGAAGGTGGTATGACCATACGAGTACTTGCACTAAGGGAGAGTTCATTCATCTTGGATGCAACTGACTCCACATTTTCTGGCACGTCATTTGAATCTTCAGCAGGTAACATATCATTGTTCTCCAAATTTTTATCCTTGTCAAAAGCAGCCTGTCACAAATCATGTTTACCAGAACCTACTTAGAGACGAGTGTAAAGAAAGATTTTATCAGCATTCCAAATCCAGCACGAGGTGCTCCACATACAAGACACAGGAGGTTTCTCAGGCTCTTGGAACACAGATAAAAATATATCAATGTGGAGTATAGATATAAATATCATGAAAACGGAAATAATATAATTCAAGTATCTGTCAATAGATCTCGAGGCTGAATCTTGATCTAATTTGTTTTCCAATGTAAAACTGACTGATTATGTTACAGTTGCATATACATTTAACATGGGAATTGGGATGAGATACATTTACATCTTCTAAGCTGAGAAGGTTTGTCATTGCTGCAATTGGCTACTTGATCTTTTGCCAATCACAGATTGATTGCCAATGAACGAAGAATCAACGTAATATTTCAAAATAGTACTTGGACCTGGGTAGTACCTGTTATCCCATTAAACTTCAATTTGATTTCTTATCTCCAGGCATCAGAGAAAATTTAAATGAATCAATGAGGTTTATATATGCATCTTGCATTGACATTTGAAAAAAGTACACTTTGAGTGAAATGTTCCACCTCTTCTTTTAGAAAGCATTATGATACCAATTACAATATTCTGAACTATTGGAATCCATTGCCATAGAGTAACCTGCTTGTTTTGAAGATCTTAGATTTGTCATTCAAGTTATGAACACAAAAGGTTGTCGTTTGACAAGGTATGATTTCATTTTCATTTGTTTCTCTCTAGGTATTAGAAAACAAAAAAAAACAAAAAAAAAAAAGAGGAGGTTTTTGGGATATCATTTTTACTGTTTATCTTGGGTACCAAACAAGTTTGGGATTTCAAGTGTCTTTGATTTTGCCTTCCTTTTCCCTTGCATTCTACCTTCAATGTAATCACAATAATTTAGTCTATTATGAAGGGGAAAAAAATTGCTTTATTGAAAATAGTGCAGCAAGGTTAAGGGATTGAAACCTATTAACTATTGTTGCAGTGGGAATAATGTTAGTTGTACATAAGCAGTTACATAATGGTTTATGTACAGATGAGAAGTTAAAAAGAGAGTGAGGAATTTTTTTTTTTTTTTTATCTCACCATATCATGTGTATATAAATCATTATATAAACTTATTATGTCCATGTATCTCAATCGTTTGTTGTGGTACATCCAAGCACAAAAAGCATCGGTAAATTAAGAGCAACTGAGCAAAAATTAATTTGTCTTATAGACTAAAAATATATGGGGGACAACAAGATTCAAATAACCTCCATTTATTTCTACAGTATATAATGGACAAAAAGCACAATCACAACCCCTCAAAATAAGCATCTATAAGCACCTATTACCATTCAATCACGTGACTCATAAATTTTGTCCCTCCAAACCATTAGAAAGTTAGTATCAAACAACAAGACAAGATTCAAAACAACATAAAATTAGACAAGATTAGTTCATAAGCTTCATGGCTTCGTTTTGTTTTTGAACAGATAGATTTTCAAATCCATTCCATGAAACTTTAAATTGGTAGATTTGAATCAAGCCAATCCAGATTCATCAGTCTGGAAACACCTCATTCAAACATTCAAAAATTCTTCGCCAATTCATTTTGTTTCATTAACCAATCACAAGTACTTAGTTAAAATATTGGTGCATCAACTTCCAACTTTACCCCTTCTTATAGGTTTAATTTATTCAGGACTCGCCCATGTTCTTCCAATTCTATATTAAATGGATTATAAACAATGCATTCTTTAGAAAATAACACTACAAGAAGCTTATTAAGCTATCAGTATTAAAACTACCCGATGCTCTCAACTTCACGATTGACAGCCCACAAAAGACAATGCCTAATTCAAATATTATTCAACACGGAAAATTGAGAAAACGAAAAAACTAAATTAAATAAATGATTACCTGTTGACGTTTTTCTTTCTTTCTCTCATTCCTTTTAGCCGATTTGGACTTAGGTTTGGCCTCCACCACAGCTGGATCATACCCCGGCGGCACGTCCTGCGTGGCCTCCATTTCCTTCCTCCACTGTCACCACTCCCATCAATAAACACAAATTTATGCACACGTCTATCATTAATTGTCATAAACAAGTATGCAAGTCACTTACAAGGGCGCCTCTGGATTGATAAATGGCGACTTCGTCTTGAGGCGTATAACCCGCCCGAATTCGTACGGGCTTGCGGAAGGAACCGTCGGGTCTTCGGGTGGGGGCGAGGATTCTTTCCCCTTCTTTTAGGGTTTTGCCGAGTTCAGCTGTGAATTGACTCACTTCCTCCTCTCCTCCTCTTCCATTTCTGCTTGTGGCCATTGCTATATTCGATTGATTGTGTGTCCAAAATCTTAAATCTTAAAGCAGGAGAATTTAGTATTCGATTAGTAAATTAATCAGTGAGCGGTCATTAAAAAGGACAACGATTTTATAGTGAGGATTTGTGAGCTAGAAGTATGTACTTACTTCGATTGGTTTAAGGCTTTATACACAGTTTATTCTTTATTTATTTATTTTTTAAGATTAAACCCGAGTTACAATTCCAGCCTAAATGATATATTTTTAAGGTCACTTGATTTATTTTGTCTCCCTTGACATCCAACTTTATATTTAGAGACGAGAGTCATTCAATTATATTTATTTTTTTCACCGCTACCATCTTATTTTATTTAACGTTTCATATTGATCACTTAATTTTATATAACATTTTGTTATAATCACATAATTTTGAAATTTGATCCGTTTTCCAGCTTTTGAAAAATGGAGATTGTTCATTTTACCCTCATTTATGCATAAGGTATACATTTGGAATGGGTGGTTGAAAGTCTTTGATAAGGGCAAACATGGAAATTTTGTCTATTAAGGCTGTAAATGTGCTCTGCAAATTGTCTGAAAAGTAGACATTTTTAATCAATAAAAAATGTGCATTTGAATGATAAAACAACCCAATTTTTAAACTCTATTACGAGGGTGTGTGGTAGAAATTAAATTCGGATTAAAATTGAAAATATAGTCGTTATTGTTGATTTTTATTAGATTGGTGGGACCCAATAACGGCTATATTTTCAATTTTAATTGGACTTTAAGTCGTACCAAACAGGTCCTAGATTTTTAGAAGGCCTAGTCAGAGCCAAGTGTAAGGGTATGTTTGGATCGAATTAGAATCTAATTTTAATTTAAGTTAAAATCAAATAATCAATATTAACCACATATTTCATAGGTAAAATCTAATTTTAATTCCTTCCAAATACCCTCTAATTGAGGTGGTCACTGGTAGATTTAACCCAAGCTGGAGAATCAAGTTGTACACTTTATATTTGTGAGATCTCCGAGTCTTGATTGGTTGAGGTGAATAAATTTTGTAAAATGTAATTTTATACGTGGTTAAAAAGTAGAAAAAAATTATGAAATCACATGTAAAATTACTTTATTAAAAAAAATGTAATTAAAAATAATTTTGAAAAAAATAAATAAATT
>CAIGRL010275834.1:0-12570 GCA_903798325.1 Fraxinus xanthoxyloides
GAATGATAGATTCAAGATTGATAACAAGAAGAGAAAAAGCAAACACTTCAATAGATGGCAATAAGTTTAGTTCAAAGTGTTGATTTGAAAAACTTCTTGAAGAACTAAAGATTTTCACAAAATTAATCACTCAAAAGTTTTCCAAGAATTTAATATTTTTGATCTTCTTAAAGATGGAGAATAAGGTAGTTGGGATCAATAGAAGCCTCACTTTAATGCTCAAAGAATAGTTACTTCAAGTGGAAGAATAGTGAAGTATTTATAGCTCTCAAACGGTCAAAAAATCTGTCTTACCAGACGCGCTTTACCGAATGGTCAATTATCCGTTATTTTTGTCAGAAAATTGGACCTTTGAAAAATGATCGTTGTGGCCAAAAATTGATCATACCGGACGTCTGTAATGACCTATTTGGCCCAGAACGTCCTCGTTTTAAAATTTGTCAAATGTGAGTGTTGGAGAGACGTTTTTAAGATGTTTTTCAAAGTGTTGTCATATTTAAAAATATATATTGCGAATTTTTACATTTGAAAAACATATTTTTCAAGTAAAACATTTTATCGTGAGTTTTTGAATTGTAAAATCAAAACTTTAAACTTGTCACGATGCATTGTCAAGTATTAAAATGTTTATACCTTTGTACGTACTCGTAACATGTCCAATAAATATTGGCTTTGTAAGAGACATTAACACAAACCTATGCCATCAAGAAAATATCCTGCATTGCCAGCATGAACAAGACAGTGCATAGAACCAAAAAGTGGACCTAATAGTGGGACCCAAAATTAGTCACATGTTAATGCAAGTGATAATTTCAAGTTCACATGCCTTCTATGCCTTCGTGCCCTCTCTGCCATTATATACCAAACCCCTAAAACTCAGTGCCTAATTTCCTCGTTCTGCATTTTAACCTTGATAACATTATCATGTTCTTCAATTTTTCTTTTTCCCTCTCTTTTTCTTCTTTTCAGAGATTTTCTCTACCGTTGTTGATTCTGTGTTTAGCTAGAGTTGATTTAGCCTCCACAACCAAAATTGGCAATGGCTACCGTTTGATCTCTGTGGATGAGTCTCCTGATGGTAGCCTTGTTGGCCACCTCCAAATCAAGCAGAAAAATAATGTCTATGGTGCTGATATTCCGCTCTTGCAGCTCTATGTTAAGTAAGTTTTACTGGATTTTAAGTGGCGGAGCTAAGAGGTAGCTCCCCAGGCTCCAGCCCTTATATATAATTAGCGCATCCATCGTAATTTTCTAGCTCTGCCGCCCTTACTAATACACCTTTTTTCAGACCGTTCATGTTAGTGGTCAATGAACAAAATTTATCCATATTGATATAGCCCACCAAATTTGTTCAGACCGTTCATGTTCATATTAGTAGTTTTTTTGTTTTTTGAGTTAAGCCCCTTGTACAGGTGGTTTGCCAGGCAGACTGTCAGAATGCCAGGTGATTGTTGGACAAAACACAAATTTAAACTGTCCAATGCAATTTTGTCACCTGATATTCTATCAAACTACTTGGCAGACTCTTGTGTACATGTAGCATGATTCTTGTTGTTCATAGGCTTTTTTTTTGCTTTTAACGTCCAATGGCACCTTGCTCCGACCGAGCTAACTTTTAGTTTCAATGTTTTTCAGGCATGAAACAGATAACCGTTTAAGAGTTCATATTACTGATGCAGAAAAGCAAAGATGGGAGGTTCCGTACAATCTTTTGCCAAGAGAAAAGCCTCCAGCACTTAAACAAACAATTGGTAGGTCAAGAAAGGATGCATATACAAATACAATAACACCTTCAGAATATGCAGGCAGTGAGTTAATATTCCTCTACACCACAGATCCTTTTACTTTTTCTGTGAAAAGAAAATCAAACGGCCAAACCCTTTTTGATTCAAGATCAGATGAATCAGACCCTTATAATGATTTGGTATTTAAGGATCAGTATCTTGAGATTTCAACAAAGTTGCCTAAAGATGCTTCACTATATGGTCTGGGAGAAAATACACAGCCCCATGGGATTAAACTGTACCCTAATGATCCTTACACTTTGTACACTACTGACTTGTCCGCCATTAATCTTAATGCTGATTTATATGGGTCCCACCCGGTGTATATGGACCTGAGGAATATTGATGGAGAATCCTCTACACATGGAGTTTTACTGTTGAATAGCAATGGGATGGATGTGTTTTACAGAGGGAATTCTTTGACATATAAAGTGATTGGCGGTGTTTTTGACTTTTACTTCTTTTCGGGTCCCACACCTCTTGATGTTGTTGATGAGTACACTCAACTCATCGGCAGGCCAGCTCCAATGCCCTACTGGTCTCTTGGTAAGTTACCCTTTCTCCTACTGCTATTGTTATGTGTTGCTTAAGGAATAAGGGGTATATTTGATATGTTAGATGAGATAAGACGATGGGATGGTGACAAAATTTGTCAATCGTTCTCTCCTTTCGAGCATACTAAACACATCAAAAGATATTTTGGATTCTCATTAATATTTGAGATTTTATCTTAAAATGTCAAACTTGTAAAGAATAACATTTTAAGCTCATATTAATATTTGATTTAAGTTTAATATGTTCTCAGTAGATTGCGGCTCGTTTGAAAGCACCAATTTTGAATTTCAAATGGTTTGTTTGAGCTTTTCGAAAATCTAAATACCATACTGAAGCTTGAGGTGTGATTTTTACAAGGTTGACCCGTAATGCTTTACATTGTTAGGTGAAAACTGAAAATTGATAATTAAGGTTATGGATAATTGCAAGCCCAAAACCTTTGAAACACTAACAATTTTTTTTTTAATCATTGATTTATTGCAGTCGTCACGTCACTCCTAACCTTTTTAAATGTTGCAAGTGAAGCCCTTTAGATAGTTTTCATCCACAATTCTCTTAGTTAATCAAAAATTTAACTTCGATCACATTTTTAATATTTTAAAAGGGGTCAAAAAGTAACTTTTCATTTATCACGTTAAATGATTGAATTAAAAATAAGAAATAAAAAAAAACACATAAACATACACAAACATACACACACACACCTGATTGTCTTCTTCCTCTCACCCATCCCGACCCCCACCTCCACCTCCACCTCAACTTCAAAGCCTCCATTTGAATTAGATTTCTTCGTATTCTTTGAATTCGCAAATGTTGAGTTGATAAAATTTGTAAAGTAGGCTCTAGTGGAAATAGGATGTTTCACCTTGTATTGGCATAAATTTTCATGGCCCTGGATTTCGATTTGATCAAATTGTCATCCAACTTATTTTCCTGCTTATTTTGGCAGATAAACTCCTCATTTTGGTTATGAAATAAATAATTTTCAACCCCTTGTTCTGGCTTAAGCTTTGGTGCAGAAAAACAAGAAATTTTTGACTTCATTGAATTTGAACCCCCAAAAACTACAAATCAGATGAAGAAAGTGCTCCAGAACTGTTTGAAGAGCTCAAATTTGATCTGAAAAACATCAAATAATTTTCTTTTATTCATAAGTTCTCCAACTCTAACCTCTCATTAATTTCCTTCCCCCTCCACAGAATTCCCATTTCTTCATCTTCTTTGCTGAGTTTTTACCCTTCCAACGTAATGTTGTTTTGTCGGTCGCTAGCTAGCAGGTGATTGGTGGAGGTGGTCGTCGTCAGTGTGGATTTTGGGTTTGGGGTGGGTGAGGATTGAGAGGAAGAAGACGATTGTGTGTGCGCGCGCGTGAGAGTTTTTTTTTTCCCTTATTTTTTAATTAAAATATCTAATGTGATAAATGGAAAGTTACTTTTTTTTTCACTTTTTAAAATATTAAAAATGTAGTTAAAATTAAATTTTTGGTCAACTAACATAATTGTGGATGGAAACTATCCAAAGAGCTTTATCTGCAATATTTGAAAATATTAGGGGTGACGGCTACAACAAATTAAAAGTTTTGAGAGAATCTGCTAGTGTTTTAAAGATTTGGAGCTTTTACTGCAATTATCTCTTAAGGTTATGAGCAATCATAGAACAAAATTATGAGATGACCTAATCAAGATTTTAATACGAAGTTTGGTGTCTGCTCATTTTTTTACTAGCATCTAGAGTACCAAATATCAGTCCATAAGATACATACAAATAAATATGAAACAAAAAATGTATTTTAAATGATCGAGCTCATACCCAAATCCATGAAATGGGACAATATCTTTTCTTGTCATGAGTCAGCATGTTCAACTTGTAAGCTTCTTCAATCATTTATTTACACGATTAGATATAGATTAAAAAAAAGAAAAACATGACATTAAATACTATGATAGTTACGTCCATCTTGGATGCCATGATCACAAGATTTGCTTTTTCCTTTTTGATGTTGATATGTGATTGATTAAAATTTGGGATGTTTCTTGATTTATGCATTATGTTAGCGCTAACCTTCTCTATATGGTTCCCATCAAATGTCCGGAAAGGATGCATAGGTCTAGGATTGATTTGTGTTTGATAGATATTATTTTGGAAGAATGAATTTTGGAATACTAGACTAATGGAGAATGTGTGGTTGAAAAAGAAGGAAAAGTTATTGATGTGATGTAAAATATTATTTTATTGAAGAATATGTGGTTGAAAATGATTAGAAGAATGAAATTGAAATTTTTAATGGGAATCAAACGGGGGCTAAAATTTGGACCATTTCTCGATTTGTGTGTTACTTTAGAGATGGTATTCTCTATAGCTTTCCAATTTATTGAACATCCCAAAGGGATATATAGGGTGCATTATGTTAAAGAACATAGTATTAGAGCATTCAATGGTTGTGTAAAATAGAGATTTAGATCTCTAAAGTGACCGAAAACATTTCCAATGAAGAGATGCAAATTGCATATTTCAGAAGAAAAAAAAATAATAATGTAAAGAAGCAAAAAGTGAGTTTAGATCTTCCCATTATAGCAGAATTTGGATTTAGATCCATCGGACACAAATAAAGATGCAAAAGTGATTGTGAAAATACAAAGTTACACATAATATTACACCACCATCGTAGATGCTCTTGGTGGTGTTTTGTAAACATTTCTGATTCCCAGTAAATACTGAAAAATATAGGACCATTTAGAGGTGGCGTGGGTGGTCCAAAAGTATTTGTTTTCTTGTTTCCTCCACTTGGGCCTAATAATTATGCAGTATCTTTTGACTGATTTTTCTTTTTCTTTTTTGTTTTATATCTCACTGAAATATCTATCTGGACTTTTTGGTGGTGCACTACTTTATCATTGACAAAAGGTAATAAACTTAGTGGATATTTTATAAAAGGCACCAATTGGACCAACAATCATTCTGATTTAATGACAATGTTGGTGAGGGTTGTTCCACTAAATTAAGAGAAAAAAATTTCAAATATTTATACATTGATTATTGTCAAGCAATTTAAATTTTTACCCTGAATATGAATTCTGTAAAATTGAAAGTAATAAATCCATAGACCAAAAATTGGGATTGGGGATTTTTCATGTTTTCTTAGTTGAAAGTAGATATTGAATCCTGGTTCTAACAATGCTGTTTAGGATTTTGTATCAAGTGGTTGGTACATTACAAATATCAGAACTCCTATAAGGTCTACTGTATATTGAAGCCAGTGAGACTGAGCTCGGATTAAAGTTTCGTCGTTGCCTAGTTATGACTAGAAGCTTGTTTGGTATTTTGTGAAACAATAAATACAACTGGCATGTGATGGATCGACAAATTTAGTTCATCTCAAACGATTTGATCATTTAGATGATCTCTGCTGGGAGTTAGTAATCTGGCTTGAATTCCAGTCTTAACGAAAATTATAAACCAACAATTCTTCTGTTTTATGATGCCACAGGGTTCCATCAATGCAGATGGGGATACCATAATTTGTCAGTAGTCGAAGATGTAGTGGAAAACTACAAGAAGGCCAAAATCCCACTTGATGTAATCTGGAATGATGATGATCACATGGAGGGGCACAAAGATTTCACCCTCAATCCCACAAATTATCCTCGTCCGAAGCTACTTGAATTCTTAGAGAAAATTCATGGCCAAGGCATGAAGTACATTGTCATAATAGACCCGGGAATTGGTGTTAACACTAGTTATGGCGTCTACCAGCGAGGCATAGCTAACGATGTCTTTATTAAGTATGAAGGTAAGCCCTATCTAGCACAAGTGTGGCCTGGTGCTGTTAACTTTCCAGACTTCCTTAACCCAAAAACAGTTGAGTGGTGGAGTGATGAAATCCGTCGTTTCCATGAATTAGTACCTGTGGATGGGTTATGGATTGACATGAATGAAGCATCCAACTTTTGTACTGGTTTGTGTACCATACCAGAGGGCAGGATCTGTCCGAATGGAACAGGCCCGGGTTGGGACTGCTGCCTCGACTGCAAGAACGTAACAACAACAAGATGGGACGATCCACCTTACAAGATAAATGCATCGGGAATACAAGCACCTATAGGATACAAAACCATAGCCACTAGTGCATCTCACTATAATGGAATACTGGAGTATGATGCACACAGTATTTATGGTTTCTCTCAAGCTATTGCGACTCACAAGGCTCTTCAAGGGCTAGAGGGAAAGCGTCCATTCATATTATCGCGTTCTACATTTGTTGGTTCGGGCCATTATGCTGCTCACTGGACAGGGGATAATAAAGGAACTTGGGACGATTTGAAGTACTCAATTTCCACAATGCTGAACTTTGGGATATTTGGGGTTCCAATGGTTGGTTCAGATATATGTGGATTCTATCCTGCTCCTACCGAAGAGCTATGCAACCGTTGGATTGAGTTGGGCGCGTTTTACCCCTTCTCAAGGGATCACGCGAACTTCTATTCCCCTCGGCAGGAGCTATATCAATGGGAAACAGTGGCAGAGTCTGCCAGAAATGCTTTAGGAATGAGATATAAGCTTCTTCCATATCTGTATACTCTAAATTATGAGGCGCATACTAGTGGCGCCCCCATTGCTCGACCACTATTTTTCACGTTCACAAATGAGACAAAATGTTATGGGTTGAGCACCCAATTTCTGCTAGGCAGCAGTCTCATGGTGTCTCCAGTGCTAGAGGAGAAGAAGACCAACACCGATGCTCTATTTCCTCCAGGGAGTTGGTACAATTTGTTTGATATGACACAGGTCATCGTATCGAAAGAAGCACAATACATCACACTAGATGCACCTCTACATGTAATCAATGTGCATTTGTATCAAAACACCATAATTCCAATGCAGCAGGGAGGATTGATCTCTAAAGAAGCACGAATGACACCTTTTTCTCTTATAGTGACCTTCCCAATGGCGGCTACTGTAGGAGAAGCCAAAGGAAATCTTTTCGTGGATGATGATGAGCTCCCGGAGATGAAACTCGGGAATGGCTATTCGACCTATGTTGATTTCTATGCAACGGTGAGTAATGGAATGGTGAAGGTATGGTCTGATGTTCGGGAAAGTAAATTCGCCTTGGACAAAGGTTGGATAATTGAGAAGGTAACTGTACTAGGTTTGGATGGGATTCAGGGTGGTTTTGAAATTGAAGTTGATGGAAATCCAGCTGCAAATACCTCAAAAGTGGAGTTTAGCACAGCAGAACACGAGTATACGGAGAAATTGGAAGAGAGTGATCAAGATGTGATGAAGAGTGTGATGATAGAGGTTAAAGGACTGGAATTGCCAGTGGGGAAAAACTTTTCAATCTCCTGGAAAATGGGAATCAAAGCTTGAGAGAGAATCATATCATATCACTCTGCAGTTGACACATTCTATGTCATGTTCAGCTTCCATAGCATATCCAAAATGTCTATCAAAGTTCGTAAAGGAGAGGAGATGGGCCGAAGTTATTGTCATCCCTTTTCATACCTACAGACAAAGATACACAAAAAGATATATGATCCTTGCTTGTATTAGAGTTTATTACAAAGTTTTTAGTTTTGAAATGGCATTTGATGTATGCTTAAGCAAATTTTAATAAAACATTTGGAACTTTGGATCTTCTTCTTCTTCCCTTTCTCTTTATATTTACTAGATCAGATCTCCTGCCCAAATGGTTACTAATTACTATTTGAAATTAAACATGATTTAATAATATTGAAAATTTCTTGAGACCACACAAATTTTTATGTTCATAAGACACGTATATGAGTCAATTAAAATTATTGAATTTATTGGGTGAATGTATATGTGGGATGAATGTATGTGAGGTATTCTAGAAGTCATTTGAGACCTATAAAATGCTCATAGAATGAAGCGTTTGGAAGTGTGAGGAAAGTTGAAACACATAGTAGAGTTGCAAAGAGAAATAATTTGTTACGAAATTGAGCAAAATTTATTTCATCCTAAAAATTTGTTTCTTATCAAGTGATTTCCCACCTCTAGTTTTTCAACAAATTGGTACTAGAGCTACAATTTTAATAGAAATTGTTGTTTTGAGAAATGGCCAACAACAATTTGGTTCCTTTCCAAGTTCCTCGTCTCACCAAAGAAAATTTCAGCACATGTTGTGTTCGTATGAAGGCTTTACTTGGTTCACATGATGTATGGGAGATCAATGACAAGGGCTATATGGAACCGAAAAATGAAGCTTCCTTAACACAAGGGCAAAGGGATGCATTGTCCAATACAAGAAAGAAGGATAAGTGAAATTAAGTAGTTTACTATTTAAGTTTGACCTTACGTGCGGAATTATACAATTAACAAACAACAAATTACTTTTAGTTATTCCTAGATGGTTAAATAAATAGTCCAATTATCTTAAGTTAAATTGCCACAATTTATAATAAGAAAGCAATAAATAACACCAATATTGATGACGGAGAAATCCAACTGAGTAAAAACTCTGGGACCAAATCAGTTACCTCTACTATAGATAATACGAATTTACAGTAAGATGTTGTCTCATCAACTCCACTAGACTTCCTGATTTAATTCCTGTAACCTCCAAGATCAACTGAACCCACTAGTTCCCGATCTTCTGCAATTGTCTTTTCCAAGTGCAATTTCAAGAGCTCCCCATTCTTGTGCTTTCCTGCACTTGTAGTCCAACTGAGAAAGTACCTTCCTAAGAGTAGTTAGGAAGTAGGTGCTTTGGATTCAATGGATTCGATATTTTTCCCCTAACCTGTAGTTGTATCAATACATGAATAAGCTCTTGAATATTCAAATAATAGTATGGAAGTGTTATAAGCATATGCACAATGAACAACCACACAATTTTCGTGCATAGAATTTGATATTTATAGGAAAAGGTAATCATGTTGAATGGACGGAAAAAAAATACTTCAAAACAGCAAATTAGGATTTTTCGGATCTACATGTCGCTTTAGCAATAAGTTGGCTCAAGGGAGCGATAGTGTTTGTGTTTTTGTCACTCGAGCGTCAACTAGGCTAGAAGCTAGCGAAAATGCAACGTCATTTTTCTAATCTTTTGATGCTCGAACCCTAAATCTCATAACCGAACTTGTACAAATTGAACCCTAGGTCTTTGACTTTTACAACACGTTACAAATTAGTCATTTGTCCACGGAATCGCTAACACTAAAAACCTAACAATAAGAACGATGTCACCATAATTCATCAAGCGATTGATGATAGTACATTTGAGAAGATTTATGATGCAACTACTGCTAAACAGGCATGGAAGACTTCAGAAAATACTTTTAAAGGTGTTGATCAAGTCAAAAAAGTCCAGCTTTAGACATTGAGAGGTGAGTATAAAGCTTTGCATATAAAAGAATCTGAGTTAGTTTCAAATTATTTTGCAAAGATTTTAAAAGTCGTTAATGAGATGAAGAGAGATGGTGAAATGAGTGATACTATTGTGGGTAAAAAAATCCTTCATTTGTTTGACAAAAAAATTAATTTCATTGTTGTAGCAATTGAAGAATCAAAGATTTGAGTATAATGACCGTTGATCAACTAGTGGATTCCTTGAGAAACTTCTGAAGAAAAAGAACGATTTCTACAAACAAAGCTACAATTGAAGGGAAAGGAAGAGAGTCAAGAGAAAAGTCAAAGAGGTCGAGGTCGAGTGAGTGTACGTGACAATTCATGAGGTCGAGTAAAAGGAGGAAATTATGGGTAGAAGCAAAATGAAGATGACAATGACAGCTAATGGTGAAATTCATTAGGGGGGCATGGAAGAAGAGGCCATTCAAGGTCTTATGGGAGGAAAAGTGATAATAGAAGGTATGATCAAAACCCAAATTGAAATGCTATAATTGTTATAAGTTTGGCCATTTTGCTTGAAAATGCAGAAACAAATTTGAAAAAAATGTCAACTATACTGAAGAAGAAAGCAGCCCACCTAGCTTCTAGCATGCAAAGCTGAAGAAGAATGTTATAGAAATAACTGGTTTCTTGATAGTGGTGCAAGCAATCATATGTTTGGTAGCAAATAAATGATTGTGGCGCTCGGTGATGCTACAAAAATTCCGGTACACGGAAATGTAACATTCTGATTCACTTAGAAAATGGAAAGCATGAATTTATATCCAATGTTTATATCCAGTGTTTGGGATAGCTTTTGGAAAAGGGCCATATTATTTCCACGCATGATTCTAGTCCTTCAATTGGAGATCAACGTAGAGGTTGCAACCGAGCCGAGTGGCTCGTAGGCTCGTGGTCGCAAAAAAAAAAAAAATGGTTTTTAGCTACCAGAACGGTCACTGAATTTAGTTTCCAGTCACCGTTTTGGTCATTAAATTTTCATTTTTTTATTTTTTTCAATTTCATTTTTCTCCTATAAATACCCATCCATTCATCCATTTTTTTATCCACCAAACTTACTGTTAATCTCTCATTCTCTACTCTATTCTCTACATTTCATTATCAATATCATTCTATACTCTTCTACATTTTATTTTTAATCGATTTTCTACACTATTACATAATATACATTCACTTCTCAATTCTACTTCAACATTCAATTTCAATTATTCAATATCAATTATCTCATTACAAATTTCCAATTCACAAATGGATCCATGCTCATTTGTTGAAAACTTGTTTGGTGTCGGAGGCGAATCACGTTTCACACCCCAAAGTCAATTTGAGAATAAATTCGCCAATTTAAATGAATTACCCATTCCAGAAAATATTCAGGATTCCGATACTCATGAAAGTAGTCATCCAATTGATTTGGAACAAGATGATGAACATGTATTAGATATTCCCAATGCAAGAGGAAAGAGAAATGAGAAAAAACAGACAAAATGTTGAGACCATTTTAAATTGGTTCAAACTGGTCGTGTGGTCGATGGAGAAAGCAATATGTATATAATGTCAACAACGATTGACATATCAAAAAGGCATTAGAACTACACACCTCAACCATCACTACAAAACAAGCGCGTCCAAACATGAGCTTCTTCTTGCTTTGACTCACTTGATGCAAATTGCGGAGAGGTCCCATATTAGTTGATTAGGCATCGATGATGTCCATTGGAGACTTGGTCTCGGGCTTGTTTCATCGAACCAATCTTGACTAATTTCCGTCCTATATACAGGTGAGTCATTTGCACCAAAAGTATGTATTCTAACCATTCCCCCTCACCCATCTTGCACACATTCTATCCATTCTAACAGCTGACTTGATCATCGAAGTGTAAATTGTCAACAAACCTTTTTTCGATAGATGAACTTTGTACCCTAAAAATGTGTTTCAGTGTGACTTGGAGTGACTCATATGTTAGATGTTATTTATAAGTCCTTATATCTCGAAGACTATTTGCGTATTCAGTTGTTGATGACACATCCATATTTTAGAGGCAATTTCTAAGCATTCACCTAATTGACATCTTATATTTCTAAGTCCGATCTGTACATAAATGTATGACTGAGACTTGTATGACTATTGCTATATCTATAAATTACATGACGAAGGGACTCCCATATTAATTGACTTGCAATCGATGATGCCAATTGGAGTCTTGAGTTTGGGCATGTTTTGACAGTTAATGTGTGTGTGTGTGTGTGTGTGTGTGTGTCCATTTTACAATTAAGGCATGTACTCTAAATCGTAGTTAAATCCCTCTCTTAGCTCTTGCACTCATTCTATCTTGTTTTGACGGTTAATTTAACAATTTGAATTCAAATGATTGTGGAACTTTTTTTTGGGATGTTGACCTTTGAGATAATAGATTGATGAAAAATGTGTGGTTAAAAAATAAGATAAAATATTATTTTCATGTGGAATGCATGTTCAACTCTAACAAATATTTACAAAAGGCATACCTGAGTCATGACTAATGAATGCGACCCAACAACCAAAAAGAAATTGTCAAATTTTTTTCTGAAAATGTGTAAGAACGCCAAGGATCTGGGCGGGAAAAGGAGAGTGGTGGCTGGTGGGGGTCCATGGAGGCATAGTTAGCGTGTAACGGAAGCAATCACCGCCTAGGTCTACTCACCTCTTTCTGGTAGCTCGCTTGTCCATGAATAAGATAAACTTTAAATAAGATTTTATAATAATTTTCGAGAGAACCCTCCAGCAATTGAAATCCTAGCTATCTATTAGGGTATGTTTGATTCACATTATTTTCCATGAAAAATGGAAAAAATATTCCAACTTCCACTTTTTGAGTGTTTG
>CAIGRL010275856.1:0-10492 GCA_903798325.1 Fraxinus xanthoxyloides
GAGCCACCATCTTGTGGGGGCGTTTTAAGGGATATATATCTCACATCGATAAATGATGTTGACACAAACCAATTAATAAAAGATCTTGGACTACTCCTCTTAATAAAATTGACCATTTAAGATGGAATCCCAAATCTTAACAAAATGTTGGGATAATTGGTGTGACATCTTTAATAAGGACTTATTTTCCTCCAATGATTTTTGTCATCGTGGATGGAATTTTTTCTAGTTCCTCTCCTTCACCACCTCGAAGATACTCTTTTGGTCATGACCAATTACTGAGGGTAAACCCCTCATATTTGCACGGTCAATCCAAAAGAATTCAGTAAAAGTTAATGCCAATTTCAACATATTAACTTTTTCACCCAATACTGCTCCAAACCAACTCAAGATCTCTTTGACAACATTATAACCCTTTAAGGTGGCGCGACCAAAAAATTGATATATCAATAACAAATAAGTGGATAATGGACATCTTTGCAAAATCCCCTCGCAGTCAGTGGCGAAACCTCTAGGGGGAAAGGGATGTGATCGACCTACAACATTTTGAAATTTCTTTAAATCTATATAGAGAATTTGATATTTTTTTACTAATATACATAATACATGTATATTTTGCTCCATTGTGAATTTCAAGCTCGGACTACTATTCCCACTTGGTGCCATTAATTAGAAAGGAGAACGTCGCAGTTACCATATATTCATTTACTAGCTAACTATTTTTCAGAAAAATATATCTATTATGTCGCCACTAATTTTCACCATTTTTTTTTAGGAAAACCCATTTGCTCCATCATTTGTAGTAGGAAGTCCCATTCCAAGGCAATATATTTTGAGAGAGGGAGAGAGATGAAAAATGAGAAGTTGAAAAATCGTACATCCTCGGTATAGGGGCGTGTTTGAGTCATATTATTTTGAAAGAATGTATTTTAAAATAATAAATTGATGGAGAATGTGTAGTTGACAAAAAAAATTATTTATATGATAGAAAATATTATTTTATTGAATAATGTGTGGTTAAAAATAGTTAAAAATGAGAATAAAAATTTTAATCTGTACCAAACATAGCTAATACTAAATACGGAGAGCCTATGAAGTATATTTCATAGAAAAAGATATAGAAGGACCGTAAAAATCAGTACAAATATCGAAATAGACACCGAATACAACAACCCACACTCAAAATACTCTTCCCCCAAAGTTCTATCTAATATTCTCTTCCACCGACCTTCTTTTATTAAGATGTTGATCGAATTTAATTTTTAGGTTGATTTTCTTTGGTTTTGTCTCCGATCGTCCTGCTTTTTCTGTTTTTGTGGTAAGATCTGCATCTGCTTAGCTTTTGATGTTTTGTTACATTCAATGTAAGAAAAAATAGTTGATTTTAACGTTTTCCGGATGATTAATTGTAGCACTCTTGACGAGATGATCGTTATGGTATTATGTTAAGTTTTTTGTCCGTGGATTATTAATTTGATTGATTTTCGGTAGTTTTATTGCGTTTTTCTCGGTATATTATGATATGGTCTTTTATATTGGATTTTTATATGTGCCGGAATAAGTTTTGATGTAGGTTGAGTTTGATTACTCAATGCGTAACATATTCTTTTTTTGGCTGTTTATGTGCTTCATTAAGTTTGATGTATCATCCATACAAGAGAGACTCTGTCTGCAAGTATGTAAATTTCCACGAATTTTGCTAAACCTAGTATCTTTTATATATTTATTTCCTTTTTCTTTTTTGATGTCCATGATTTGCAAGGCTAAAGCTAAGTGTTTCTTTCTTGCATATGAAAAGTTTGAGCTTCGCAATTTCAGTCTTGTCTTGACAATTCGAATTCTGATTTGTTTCCATCATCTGCTTGTAGAACAGATCATTCTTGGTTCTTGAACAGCATAGTCCGTGAACTCTTTTACTGATGAATGGTTCTTTTGTTACCGTCATTCTTTGGTTACTTATTCTTGTTTGGGTTATTGACTATTCTGAGCAGTTGATGAAGTGTTGAGTGGGCGTGATTTGCATGGGTGACGATGCCAGAGTTGCGAAGTGGAGCACGGAGATCAAAACGGCTTAGTGATCCTGCCCCACAACACCCTGATCACGAAGAAAACTTTGTGGCACCCACTCAGAACAGAACCAGAAGGAGAGGAAGGGGGAGAGGTAATGCCGTGGCTGTAGGAAAAGGGCCTTCGGCAGTGACACCCTCAAGGCCAACTGCTGCTGGAAGAGGCAGGGGAACTAGATTTATAGATTTAGACCTGGAGCCTCATCGCGAGGTTCTTCCTCAAGCTGTTGCTCTTGGGCCTGGGGAACCAGTTTTTAATAGAATAGAAGGAATTGCAGATAAGGAAATTGCCATGAATGGTGGGAGTGCAGACAAAATAATGGGAGTTGAAGAAGAAGCAAGTACAACTCCCGTACCTGAAAGGGTATTTTGTTCCTTCTTCTTTTCTGATTCTGTATTGTCTCACTTTCTGGAAATCTCTTCAGAACACTCATGGACGGATGGGCATTGAAAGTCTTTAAATTACTGAACATTCTCATTTCAATTAGTCCAATTATTGCCTAATGATGATCTTCTTGACCTTTAGTATCCTCAGTTTGAGTTCCTATCTTAGTCTTCTCATGTCATTGGTGCAGGTACAAGTGGGTAGTTCTCCCGTGTATAAGACAGAAAGGAAGTTAGGAAAGGGTGGTTTTGGTCAAGTTTATGTCGGTCGAAGGGTAAACGGTGGCACCGGAAGAACAGGAGCGGATGCAATTGAGGTATCTTTTTGCATTCTATCGTGGCATTTTTAGATATCTCCAACTTTATATCATTTTCTGAATTTATATAGAATTTTTTTTTTTTTTTTTACAGGTTGCATTGAAGTTTGAGCACCGAAATAGTAAGGGTTGCAATTATGGCCCTCCATATGAGTGGCAGGTGTACAAGTAAGCACCATGTGTTTAATTTGAGGATCTTCTCACTTTCTTCGTCTTTGAAATTTCCACAACTTGGTATTTATCTTATCTGATGTTTTTATTGGAAAGTAACCTGAACGGATGTTATGGGATACCATCAGTTCACTACAAGGGCCGTCAAGGAGATTTTTACATCCTGGTGAGTTTTTATTTTTGCCTTTTGCATGAAGATTTATGTCATTATATCTAATGGAGGTTCTGTTTCAGGTCATGGATATGCTTGGACCCAGTCTTTGGGATGTTTGGAATTCTTTAGGCCAGTCGTAAGATATAGCATCTCTCCCTCTCTCACTCTCTCACATGCACACACAGACTATCTTTAGGGTGCAATTCTCTAAAATATCCATTTCGTTGTAGTTTACTTTCCTCATTTAATGGTGAGCACTGAAACAGGATGTCTCCTGGTATGGTGGCTTGTGTTGCTGTGGAGGCTATATCAATTCTTGAAAAGCTTCACATGAAGGGGTAAACCATTTTGATCTCTGATTTCTCTCGACCATATTCCTTTGTTTTTTCTGCAAAGATGTCATTAATCTTTGGAATCTTCTTGCCTCCTTTGTTTTGTTTTGTTTTTCATTTTCACTTTGAATTATTTATCACCCTTACTTCGCTGTCACTTGCCTAGGTTTGTGCATGGAGATGTGAAGCCAGAGAATTTTCTACTTGGTCAACCTGGAACTGCAGATGAGAAAAAGCTATATCTCATTGATCTTGGTTTGGGTATGATGCTACTCCTGTTTTTTACTCACTTATTTGTGTCACTACAAGCCTAACCAGGACTGGTGACCACCAGGCAAGTTGAAACACATTATAGTAAATTCCAATTCTTTGCCCATATTTTTTTGTGTCTCTGCAGCTGATATCATCTTTTTCCCTTGTTTGTATCTTTGTTTTCCATTCCTCTTTTGGTTAATGGAGTTTTCTACTGTTCTAATGTGTTGATGAGGCAGCATCCAGGTGGAAAGATGCATCTTCTGCTCAGCATGTTGAATATGATCAGAGGCCTGATATATTCAGGTTGGTTGAACTAGTTTTTTGACTGTTTGAAGCTGACTCGACATGCGCTAAAAAACTCCATCTACAGGGGCACAATAAGGTATGCAAGTGTGCATGCACATTTGGGTCGTACTGGGAGTAGGAGGGACGATCTTGAGTCACTGGCATACACACTGATATTTCTGATTAAGGGAAGGTTACCGTGGCAAGGTTATCAGGTAATTTGGTACCATTGCTTCTATAACATGTCAGGAATTTGTCTAAACTCCTAAAAAAAATTTAACTGTTTCTTCATTTGGTTTTGGATGATGACAGGGTGACAACAAGAGTTTTTTAGTTTCTAAAAAGAAAATGTCTACTTCTCCAGAGTTGATGTGCTGCTTTTGCCCAGCTCCATTCAAACAGTTTCTTGAGGATGTTACAAATATGACCTTTGATGAGGAGCCAAATTACTCTAAGCTGGTATCATTATTTGAGAGTCTTATCGAACCATGCACGTCATTAAGACCAATAAGAATTGATGGAGCTCTAAAGGTTATATACACAATATACTCGTTGGTATATTTTATTTTATGGGTGTATGTCCCTATGTCCAAAAGCCTTCATATATTGAACTTGTCATCTATTGTACGAGCAGGTTGGCCAGAAGCGTGGAAGGTTGCCGATTAACTTAGAAGAGGACGAACAACCTAAGAAGAAAGTGCGATTAGGTAGTCCAGCTACCCAGTGGATTTCGGTGTATAATGCTCGTCGTCCTATGAAACAAAGGTAATTGTAGATAAGTGTTTGTTTGGCGTGATCTGCTCTTGTGATTTGTTCCATGTGTATTGTTTTTTAGCAGCCAGTGTGGATTTACTTTCCTCTCCACTATGTTTGATTGTTATTTTGTTGTTTCTTTCCGTGGATTGTGGATAATATATAGACACAACTTCCTGTACCCAACTCACTAATTCTAAAGAGGAAAAAGTGTCATATTTGCACTTGAATTGCATGAATACTTGCGAAATCTTTCATCGTCTCATTGCATTTTCTCTTTTTTTTTTCTTTCTTTTTTGGTTGGACGCTAGAGCGTGTCCACTTGCCTTTTTTGTATTTTTCTCTGAATTTCCCCCTCCCATCATTCCGTTTTATTGTCTTTGCTTGTTGATGGTCAAAATTTTGAATCTTGAAGTTTATCTATTCCGTTCGTGTTCTTAGATGAGTGATATTTATCAGTAATGTGCATGAGGACGGTGTTGGGGCTGGCAGGAAAATCCGTGTGCAATGCCTTCATGTGGCATACTGACAAGAAGTAATAATGTAATATATAAATTGAACCTAATTTTCGTTTTTTCTCCTTGTTCAACCTTTCTATTTTCATTTTCTTTCTTCATACTGCTTCACCTGCCACACAAATGTTGTCTATAATTGTTACTGGACTTGGGCTTAGGGTTTATAATTTGCATTTGGAGATCGGTGGGTATGGAATCTTTCAAAATATCTCACGAGTATTTTTCTATGTGCTTGCACAATGACAATGAGCATGTAGGTGATGCCTGGTTTTCTCTCTGTTTTGGTCCATGTGAGCTGCAGATGTTCATACACTATCAAATACCGTATTTAGCATTTTCTGTACACCAATTGGCATGAAAGTTTCCAAAATATTGCACAGGGATGTGGCAGTGTGTTATATGTGCAGGTGGGCATGTGGGCCATTAACATGGTTTTTTCTGGGTTTGAATGCTCATAAGCTGCATGTGTTCATGCAGTATCAATCATTCTTAGATTCTATGACAAATGTGGGAAACTGCATTTTAGTTTAAAAAAAGGAAAAACCAACTCAAGCTGTCATCTAGTAAAATATTTTTTACTTCTTGTTTTGCTTTCGTGTTCTGTGTATGTATTCCTGCTCAAATATCCCTACTCGATTTATCTTCCAACAGATTCTTGGGAATGGTGAATGTTTTGCTTCCTTGTGCATTTGTTAGAGACGCTAAGTGAGGAATCTGACTAAAAATATTGGGGAAAAAATTAAATTTGAATGTGATGCCCGAAATAAATCTTTCTTGGATGATCAGATGATAAGTCATAAGTGTTGTGCTATCCTCTAATGGGCTCTGACAGAACCAGCAGATCTTTTTCTGGTCTAAGTATAAAAATAGTGCAATTATTTACTCCATAAGATGCACGAACCTGTTTCTTTTTCTGAATCTTGGGTTGGCGTTTAGTTGTTAGTTGGATTTGGTTACTAGATGTGCATGTGTCCGAGTTTAGGCCAAGCTTCCCATATGTTGGGTTCATAATTTTCTATAACTTGTCTACCCATGAATATACTGTGGCATGAGAAGGCTGGTACCCTACAAATGTGTAGATGTGTTTGTGTATGGTGTATCTTTTAGTTGGAGGTGCTTCTTCCGTGTGTCCATGTGTTCAGTGTATAGGGTTCTTTTGTGACCTTATTTTCAGTTATTTTCTTTGAAATTGGATTTGGAACTTGTAAGCAAGAAGAAGGTAGCCCTCTGGAAACTTGTTAGAGCTGATTCTTTTTGTTGTTTTTCTTTATAGATACATTGTTTGACTATTAGGGTTCAGAGAAATGATTTGTAGATTTACCAGTGAAAGTGGCTCAACCGACAATTGTATATGCCAGCTCTATAGTTACATAAGTTGGATTGTGGACCTTGTTCTCTTGGTAATTTCTATATGGATGACATTTAGTTTCTTGTATTTGTAGATATCACTACAATGTTGCAGACTCAAGGCTCTTTCAGCATGTAGAGAAGGGTAACCAAGATGGTTTGTATATTAGCTGTGTGGCTTCAGCATCAAATCTTTGGGCCTTAATCATGGATGCCGGAACAGGTTTCACTTCACAGGTGTATGAGCTATCAGCTGTCTTCCTTCATAAGGTTGTCTTTGTCATCTAAATTCATGTTTCAATCTCTATTCATTTGGCCTTTCTGGGTGGATGCACCTGGCCTATCCTATTAATAGCTGTGTTTCTCATCAGGATTGGATCATGGAACAGTGGGAAAAAAACTATTACATCAGTTCTATAGCTGGTGCAGCTAATGGAAGTTCCTTGGTGGTTATGTCTAAAGGTTGGTCAACTAACAAGTTCTCTATATATGTGTGTGCCTTAGTAGCTTCATATTTTCGCCTGCATTTTGTATCAGCAGTTAGATACTTTACCTTGTTTTACTAAACCAAAAGTGTACTGGCTGTAAATCAATTGGGTCAATCGTATTAGTTTGACGATCTCTAATTCTCCATCATATTACACCCCGCGGTCTTTTGAAGTCTTTGAGTCCTTTCCTTTCAAGTGGAAGGAAGGTGACGCAAGAACATAACAATTTGACAACAAACAATTGAAAAAGGAACAGGTAAAGAAAGGGATCAAAGAAGAGAAGAAATTAGGGCAAGAGAATTCAATTTATTCATATATTCAAGGGATTTATAAACTAGAATTTAAGCCCCTTTACATAGAGGACTTTCAATCTAATTAAAACTTCTTTGTTAACAAACTTGTAATAAAAGATCTTATTGATAATATCAAATTCTTAACATATAAAACTACTAAAGTCTAGATAAAATCAAATTCTACTTATTTCTATCTTTATGTCCAACGGAAGGATTATATGATTGTTCATATTATTGTGTCTGTATTATGATGACATCATATTTATATGATTTTATGTTTCATTTATGCATTCACCAATTCTATAGGAACTCCCTACACCCAGCAGTCCTATAAAGTAAGTGAATCCTTTCCGTTCAAGTGGATTAATAAAAAATGGAAGGAAGGTTTCCATGTTACGTCCATGACTACAGCTGGCAGTCGCTGGGGTGTCGTAATGTCTAGAAATTCTGGATACTCTGAGCAGGTAAAACTGGATTATATGGTTGTGTTGAGTTTTTGTGGGTTGTAGAGTAAATCAACGAGTCAATAGTGCTTGCTTTTCAAATACCCATAATAACCATGGACTCATTGATGCTAGGTTGTAGAACTTGATTTTTTGTACCCAAGCGAGGGAATACATCGCCGCTGGGAAAGTGGTTATAGAATAACTTCCATGGCTGCCACTGATGATCAAGCGGCATTCATACTGAGTACACTAAAGCGAAAAATGATGGATGAGACTCAAGAAACTCTTCGCACATCTGCTTTCCCAAGTACCCATGTAAAGGTAACTTGCTTTCGCTAACTGTTTATCTTAATCTGATTGTATGGAGTTTGTAGAGATGTGCAGCTAACCTTTTCATTCGTAAATAAAGATTAATGAGAGCAACTAACACTTTGCACTTCTTTTAAATTCAAATTTAGTGCTTGCTGTTTATCTGTTTTCATTCTACTGCAGGAGAAATGGTCCAAAAATCTCTACATTGCATCCATTTGTTATGGTCGTACTGTGTGCTGAAGCTGTTGTGTTTCTGTTGAAATGAGTGGGATGACTTTTTGAAAGCTGATTTATTGATCCCGGTTGGATTTTTCCATTATGTTCTTTTGTTTTTTCCCTGTGGAATGTACCTCTTAAACTTCTGTAAAATTAAATATGGACCTGGGAGAACAAATACAGAAGTTGACAAAGATGGTCGAGTGAACAAAAATTGCATATCGACCTGTATAATTTAATGGAAGTTAGCTGATGTCAATCCGTCTGTGGTTAGTGTAGATTAAAGCTGCCATTATACTCTCAATTTTATAGTGGCTATTCAATCCATTGAAATAAATAGCATATTTATATGAAAGGAAATTCCACATTTCAAGGCATTGGGCCTAGGCCCATTATGTTATGACCTGCTGCGAGCTGACTGGTGCCTAGGCGTGGACTGAGACAAGCCACGCCACCGTTTTAGGCCCGTCAACCTGGAGGGGCCGAGTTTTTTATTTTATTTTTTGAAATTCAAATTTCACAAATTGGATTAATTTACCTTTTATATTATTTAGAGAGAAAAATGTGAATTTCCTTCATAACTCAAAAGTAAAAAATAAAGTATTGTATAATGGTTAAAACATTACACAACATATGGCACGTATTTTAAGGGGAAAATATAAAGTCGCAGAGATAACACGCTGTGAATGGTAGAGGTTACAATGGTTAAAGGATTAATGACAGAAAACCTAATTAGGAATGTTTTCAATTGTGATATACATCTACCAATTGAAAATTGCAACCTTTTGTACGAGAAATTCCTTGCAGTTAAAGATTCGTCAGATTTTCCGTTAAAATCAGGAAAAAATGCTAAAATTGAAAAAAAAAAAAAATTGTAATTTAATTACCCCAATTTTTATTTCTTGTTATTAATTTTTTTTCACAAATTAAATTCAATTTTTTTTTGTAAGTGCCACTTACCATCACAAATATTTATAACTTCATTTTCGACTCACCCAGCCACGCCCAACTTTTATGTACTTTTATGACTCGAAGATTTGAAAATAAATTTGGTGAAAAGTGATGTTATTTAAAAGTGATATTCTCTCCTTTTCCATGTAATACATATTCCCTCTCGTTGCCCTTCTCAATTGATCAACCCATTATGGCGTATGCAGTTTCTTGAATATTTTGAACAGTAGGTTCGATTTATAATTTGATTGTTTTCTTGGCGTAACTATAAGAAGTAAAAGATTCTTGAAATATCAATATTTTCTGTTTCCAGCCTTGAGACTGGTTTCAAATTTTTGTATAAAGGGTCATTAAGAATTTGATATTTCGTAGTTTGTTATCAATTGTAATTCCAATGGTCTGTTTGATTTTTATCATATTTTCTAGTGCTTACGGTTGTTGGTTTGGCAAGAAAAAAAAAGGTGAGTTTTTGCCCTTTTCTACTGTAATCGCACTTTTCAGTATCTGGGTTTGCTTTGAGATTGAATTTTGGCTCACTTATAAAGATTTTCTTCGAAATTGTATTTTTCACATGTAAACTAGGAAGTGCTAGATACAAATTATCAACAGGCATCATCACCATTTGGTATCACTAGGTATCGGGGTGGGTTGGGGTGAAAAATAAAATTTTAAAAATTTGAGATTGTAGGTGGCACATATAAAAAAATTTGGATTTAATTTGTAAAAAAAAGTTTGGGTACTAAAATTGCAATTATTTCTTTTTAATTTTGATATTTTTGACTGTTTAATAAAAAAACCTGACAAATCTTGATGGTAGAGGGTTTCCGCACAAAAGGTTTAGATAGGGACTTTCGTGCGATTTTCGATACGTAGGGAATATATAGCAATTGAAAACCATTGTTTAATTTAATTCTTGCGTCACAACTGTTGTATTTTATAATTTAAGTCACAATATAGCATATCACCTTATATAGTGACAATCAACCACGAAATTAGCACGCCACTCTAGAAGCATATTTTTAACAGTTTTGTTGTATGTACATTAAGCTCATGTTTGATACACATTAAAATTTTCATTCTCATTTTTTTACTCATTTTCAACCACACATTTTTCAATAAAATAATATTTTTCATCACATCAATAACTTTTCCTTCTTTTTTAACCACACATTCTCCATCAATTTACTATTTCATAATACATTTTTCT